>CAMOHE010048186.1:0-11005 GCA_946598075.1 Artocarpus hirsutus
TCCTATGGCTGCAAATAATCTGGCTACTTTCCATTTCAGTTACTTTCCCAATTTGAGGCGACAAGTGGCAAGAAGAATCAGCTAATTGCCTGATTATTGTCTAGTTTCCTTTTCTTTTACAAAACATGCGTTTACTTTTATATTATTGTAAGGTTTTTAAGCTATTTAGGAAACTTACTTTATTTGCTTTAGATTTAGCATCTTTTTGGCTGGTAATTGATTTACCCGAAATCAATAGGGCAATTAGGAGCTCAAATTCGCAAAGCGGAAAACACTATAAATATTGTAACAGATTTCGTTCAATGACAATAAGTTTTTACATACAATTTGAGGTTTAATTCTCTTCGGTTCCTAAACAAACTATTCGAACTTATCGGAAGATTCCGTGGCGTTCAAAGACTTATCAATCAGTCCGTCCATAACTGATTGTGGCGTCCTCACATACCAAGGTTCGTACTTCTTGTTAGGCATCGGGTCGCGGTTCCACTTCAAATCCGATTAGGCGTTTCGATCTTGGAGACCAATTTTGGTTAGGGTCGCGTTAGTTCTAGGCGTGGTTCGTATCACACCAAACCCCTATTTTAGTTAAAAAACACTCATTCTCTTCTTGATCATATCACATGTTCTAATGTAAATGTCATGAGTCATGAATGCATTTCAACAATCTTTATCATTCCCAAATAACAACAATCCAATCAATAGACCTTAAAACATAATATGACATAGTTCTTGTGATGTAGTAATAGTAGTTAGTTCTTGTGATGTAGTAATAGTAGTTTCTACTTACCTCGAGTTTGATTTGCATTGAGTGAAAAAATCAGTCCTTTTAAAAGATAAAATGTGCTAAAGGCCTAGCATTATGAAATCACATACCATTTAATTTCTTATAAACCAAACTCATTGATCTAGGTTATAAGTCCATATTACTATGATTTTGCATTAACTCAAACACAAATTGGGCTTAACACAAAAAATGTCACAATGCACACCTTTGACCATGGAACATGCTATATTACTAAAATTAAGGTTAAACATGAAGAATAAATGTTCAATCATCTCAACAAACATGCATTTCAGCTCATTCCTACTACTAATTATATTATGTCAAACACAACAATTTTACCTCATTCTAACCGAAATCAAGTCTTCAATACATAGGTAACATTTCCAAGCCTCAAATATCATTAAGGGAGGTATATCATCTTATAAAAAAGCCTAATACATGAGAATCAAGCATGGTGCAAATTTATTTTCCACTTGACCTAGTTTTGCATTTTCTTTCTATAGACTTAGAAATAACATTCAAACTAATTTCCACTTATTTATAAGCATTCAAAATCACTTAATAAACACTTAGGATCAATAGAAATAAATAAAATATCAGATTCCATATAATTATCAATTTTGCAAAGAAACTAACTTAACTAGTATAGTTTGAGCTCAAATCTGTCTTAACTTACTTTCTCCACGTCTATGATTATATATAACAAAAAATATCTTCATTTCATTATAGGAAACATAAATTTAAAGTGTATTTATAGGTCTCGAAGTTAGGACTCTATTGGAGGTCAAAGCACTTGATTTTCAAGCTAAAAATGGTGAAAACTTGGGGATGGTTTGTGGAACTCCAATTTATAGGGTCTTGTTTATGTTTTTGTGAGCTTTAGGACAGGGAAAATGGAAAGAATGAAGTGCGGAGAGTGCTAGACGTTTTTGGTGCTGCTAGGGATGATAGGAAGCAAAACTAGAGTTTTCTATTGTATTTGACTTAGTCAAAAGGAGGTGCGTTGAAGGTGGAGTTGTCTCGGAAGCTTTTGTCATCTTTTTCTAGGGTTTGACATGTGAAAAGAATGCTGAGTAAGAAAAGAATTCAACTAATAGTTATCCAATAATTAAGTACGAACAAGTGCAACTTAATTTTCCATAGCCTAGTCAACCAACCAATCAAATTTCACCATTTTGCGTACTTTCAATTCCAGTCAAATTTGTCAATTTCAAATATATAAATGGGCAAAACAATTAGTTTGGAATGTATTTGAAAGGGAACAACATTTTCCAATCAATACGTAATCATTTAGCACATCAATCTTCCTTACCGAGAAGTCAAGCTTTTCATTGCAACTAGAATCTTTTCAAAACATGTTAAATCATATATTAATTATTCAATGTCATTTTTTTTAATGTAAGCATGTTTATGCATGATTCAATCTTAAAAATAATGAATACTCAAGCTCATAAGATATACTTTTTTTTATATGCTTGAAATTCAATAGCAGTACTTAAATGCATAGACATGCATTCTTATTATTGACTAATTGTGAATTAATTGGGCATTACAATCCTTTCCTCCTTATAAAATTTTGTCCTTGAAATTTTGTCATCCTTACAAAATGTATAGGCATGCATGTTTATTATTGATTAATTGTAAGTTAATTAGGCATTACAGAGGGAATAAACTTAGGCACTTTATTCTTGCTAAGATTGATATATTGTCTACATACTAATAGAAGATAGCTTGTCATGGCCATCAAAGTAAGACTCTGCAAGTAGAAACATTGGTATATTGTCATAGGTGGTAATATATTGGATTAGGACATAAAGTAGAATTGATTTGGATTAATAATTTTGTCTGTGCAAATCAATTTACTCTAGACAATCATATATGTTGTATCTTAATCTTGAAATGACTAATGGGCCATTATCTTAATTTATGTCTTTTGATGTACCAAAAGGTGACATCTTGACTTTATGATGGTACACATACTGGCACGTTAGAGACATGACTCTTGATAGCATATACTTATTATTCATAGACATAAAATCTATAGCTCTATTAGTGGAGTCAATGATATTCTCTTTTATGCGTTATCCTGTAATTGGAAGACTGGCAATATATTGGATCAAGACATAAAGTAGAATTGATTTGGATTAGTAATTTTGTCTGTGCAAATCAATTCACTCTAAACAATCATATATGTTGTATCTTAATTTTGAAATCTCTAATGGGCTATTATCTTAATTTATGTCTTTTGATGTACCAAAAGGTGACATCTTGACTTTATGTCTCTAACATACTGGTATGTTAGAGACATGACTCTTGATAGTGTATACTTATTATTCATAGATATAGAATCCATAGCTCCATTGGTGGAGTCAATTATATTCTCTTATATGCGTTATCCTATAATTAGAAGGCTGGAGCACCCACCGTTTGGATGCATAGGTGTAACCAAATAGTATACTATCTTTAGATGGTAAGTTTTCCAATGGTAAGATAACAGAATGTAAGATAAAAACAATCAAGAAGGTAAGATAGAATTTATCCTTAAGCCGATTATGAATATCCTATAGGAATACAACACATTATGATATGTCATGGACACTTAGCTTATTTGGAGCTTTGTAATTTGTTATAGTTTGAGAGTGCAACTCTAAACCTTTAGTGAAGTAACATTAGAGTTGATAATTATAAATATGTATTTAGGATATTGTATTTTATAATTATCAGAGCTTAAACTATATAGGTCCATCAAATCCCTCTTTGCTAGCTCATAATAAATCCTGTGATAATACGGCATGCTTTGTCAACAAATTGGTGACTTATGTTAAATTATAAGATTGGTTGAAATTTAATAGGATCAGATAATTCATGTTTATTAAGATAATATTTTGTAAATTAATTTTGTAATTTAATTGAAGATTAACTTGTTGAATTATTAAGATAATATTTATTTTCTATGAGATTATCCAGATATGGCTATTTTGATTAGATAACTTCTCAATTAGGGTTCTTTGAATTAAAATTGAGGCTCTATCTAAAGAATCTAGAGTAGGACATAAGAGATTCTCAGGGATCATATTATTGCAAGGTCGGTAAGTCAATCTATTAGTTTGACCTGCCGATAGAGTAAGTTCGGCCTACCGATCCAACAATAATTTGATTACTCATTTTAGACATGATTTTATTAGAAGTTAATCTAGATTCAAATTTTTGAGGCCTTATCTTATAATGATTAACCTAGGTCCAACCTCTATAAATAGGTTGACATTTATCAAATATTTAGATCAGTTGATAAGTTTAGAGTGAGTACTCTATTGTAAGAAACCCTAAAACTCCCTAAGGGCTATAGTTCATAATCAATAACCTTAGCTTTAAGATATGTGACTCCGATCGTAAGTAGATAATAGCAAAAAAAGACCAGTTAGTTAAGGCTCTTTTGGAATGTTCTTCTCTTCACTGATTGCAAGAGCTCTTCGACATACAAAAGGTTAGTAAGATCTGATTTATTTATGTATATAGTATGTTAAACTTGTATTTTAGAAAATACATTGATTAAAAACTTTTAAAATTTTGCTATGTATTCGCTTTCCGACAGGCTCCCCCTTCCCCTAATTATAAGCTAGAGTAGACATAGAATATGAAGAGGTGTAATAATTATGCCTGTCAAAGAATAACCAATGGCAAACTGACACATGTCGATTGAGGTCAACAATCGAAACATGGTCAATAGCAGATCATATCAAGAGATGTTTGGGATTCCATTAACCCTAAGGACATTCACTCAAGGACCACATCAATTGACCGATCATCTTGCTTGGCAGAGTGAAACCTGGCCAAACACTAACCAGGTACACTAAGGGACTACTCTTGGCAGTATGCTCGGCACTTGTTTGAGGACCTAACCTTGGACTCGCCTACCATCCCTACTCATACGACGACACTCTAAAGTTCTAAGAAGGCTCCTAGTTGATTGGCAAGCATTCCCAAGGTGGTCTCTTAACCACCTTCAATCGTAAGATGAAGCGTTGATCACCATAGAACGAATGTGTGCTCTGCTCAACATTGATAAGTTCAAAATCTGGGTGATGAACCATTAACAAGGCCACCATATGGCTCCACTAGGAACGTGACATATATTACCTACTAACTTGGCAGCATTGTGCGGTGCACCTGGGTTCTACACCCATCCATATGAGGCACTATAAATGGGAGCATTTAGTTCACCAACATTGTGCGGTGTACCTGGGTTCTTCACCCGTCCATATGAGGCACTATAAATGGGAGCATTTAGTTCACCAACATTGTGCGGTGTACCTGGGTTCTTCACCCGTCCATATGAGGCACTATAAATGGGAGCATTTAGTTCACCTTCAAGTTAGGTGGACTCTCTCATACCTACCCTAGCTATTTTCTCGGTCGAACAGGTACTAAACTTGACCATCGGAGAGACCTTGGCACACTACAATGGTCTCCCCCTTGATCTGTTGGAACAATACGTAGTGAAAATTTCAAAATTTCAATCAAAGTACTTTCTAAAAACACAAGTTTGGCACACTATATGCATAAATTAACCAGATCTTACTAACCTTGTATACCGAAGAGCTCCTACAATATGTGAAGAGAAAGGCGTCCTAAAAGAGCCTCAACCAACTTATCTTCTTTGTTATTCTCTATTCACAATCGGTATGTGTATGGGCACACCTCGTATAGCTCTTCCTCGGTTACTCTTATTCCATCCAATTGAGAAAACCAAGAACTAACATTTGTGATTTATGAACAAAAGCTCTTTAGGGAGTTTCAAAGACTCATAGACGAGAGTGCTCACTCTTAATTTCTCAACTAATCTCAATAACTTAGAAAACTCACTCTCTACTTACAGAGGTCGTCCCATGGTTGGTTACTATAAGATAAGGACTCAAAAATTCGAATATGTATCAATATCTTATAAAAATCACGTAAAAATACATCATCAAATTATCGCTCAATTGGCAGGCCAATTTGTTAGATCGGCCTACTAAACTTACTCCATCGGTAGGCTGAACTTGAAGATTAGCCTATCAAAATTGCGATAAAGGAACCCTACAAATCTTTTATTTTTCAACTGAGATTCTTTAGATAGAGCCTCAATTTTAAGTCAAATAACCTAATGGAGAAGTTATCTTATTAAAATAGTCATATATAAATAATCTCTAAGAAAATAAATATTCTTGATATTTCAACAAGTTTATCCTGAATTAATTTACAAAATTAATTCAACCAATAAACAAACATGAATTATCTGATCCTACTAAATTTCAGCCAGTCTAATAATTTAACATAAGTCACAAATTTATTAGAAAAACACGTCGTATCATTACAGGATTTATTATGAACTAGCAAAAGGGGCCTGATGGACCTATAGAGTTCA
The DNA here is from genome assembly GCA_946598075.1 of Artocarpus hirsutus. Classification (NCBI taxonomy): domain Eukaryota; kingdom Viridiplantae; phylum Streptophyta; class Magnoliopsida; order Rosales; family Moraceae; genus Artocarpus; species Artocarpus hirsutus. The sequence goes on from CAMOHE010048186.1 coordinate 6,189, forward strand.
AGATCTTGACAATTATAAAACCCAATATCCCAGATATATGTTTAATAATTATTAACTCTAATAATGCTCCATTAAAAGCTTAGAGCTACACTCTCAAACTATATAAAGCTTAGAGCTGTACTCTCAAACTATATAAAATTATGAAACTCAAATAGCTAAGTGTCCATGACATATCATGATGTATCGTATCTCCACAAAATATCCATAATTAGCTTAAGAATAAATTCTATCTTACCTTCCTAATTATTTTCTCTTACATTTCATTATCTCACAATCAGAAAACTTATCATCTAAAGACAATATACCATTTTATTACACCTATGTGTCTAAATGCTTAAGTGCTCTAGTCTTCCTATTACAAGATAACGCATATAAGAATATATCATCGACTCCTAAAGAGGAGCTATGAATAATAGGTCTATGCTTTCAAGAGTTATTGTCTCTAACGTACCGGTATACATTCCATCATGAAATATGGATGTTACCCTTTGGTACATTAAAAGCATAAGTCAAGACAATGGGCTCACTATTCATTTCAGGATTAAGATACAACTCATATGATTGTCTAAAGTAAATTGATTTGCCCATATAGAATTATTAATCCAAATCAATTACACTTTATATCCTAATTTAATTCATTGGTGAAAATTTTTCAATGTTTCTATTCGCGGAGTCTACCTCCGATGGTCAAAACAAATCATCTCCAGTTAGGGATATAGACAACGTAACAATCTTTATATGAATAAAGTGCCCAACTTTATTCCCTCGATTACAGATCTTATGGTTTAGAGTATCAACTTAGAATCATGTCTTTCACACAACCTGTCCATTATATGCCCGATTTTAAAGGTTTTGATCGATAGTCTTAGAATTTCATTTGCTTATCATAAATTCAAAAAGTATGAATGTAAAAAGGACAACAATTTGGTATATGAATGATAAATAAATTCTTTATTGATAAAATGTCTCCAAAAATATAATTCATTTTACTTCTTAAGACATATATGTCAAACAATCACCTACTTGCACTGAGTGAGTAAATATGGCATATCCCACAACTCTATAGCTTCCACATGCCTCTTGAAAACTTTGGTAGTTAGTGTCTTCGTAAATGGATTAGTTAAATTGTCCTCAAATGTGATTATACATACAGCAACATGCCTGCTTCAATGAAGTCCTTTATCACATGATACTACCAAAAAATATGCTTACTCTTCTTGTAAAATCTTGGTTCCTTAGCATTAGCTATCGCTGCAGTGTTATCATAATATAGCGATACTATCTTATCCATACCAAGAACTACCTTAAGATCTCCAAGGAACTTGTTGAGCCACACTACTTCTTTCGAAGCATCATTAGCTACCACACACTCAGCCTCCATCATTGAAGACAGTTCTCCAAACAATGGCACCGCCCAGAGTAAACACAAAACCTAAAGTCAATCTTTGCGAATCTAAAAAGGATTGAAAATTCAAGTCAGTGTATCCTAGAGGTGTTAAATCCTCACCCGAATACACAACCATGTACCATTAACTCCTTCTTAAATAATTCAAAATATGCTTGACCGCAACCCAGTGGTTCGGTCCTAGATCCAACGGAAATTGACTTACTATCCTGATAGCATAACTAATATCTAGTCATGTGCAAAGCATAGCATACATGAGACTACCTACTACCAAAGCATAAGGTACCTTCTTCATGTATTATCTTTCTTCATTAGACTTTAGTGAGTCTTTCTTAGAAAGAGTATGATACGAACTACACCAAGAACTGACGCGACCCTAACCAAAATTGGCCTCCAAGATCGAAATGCCTAATCAGATTTGAAATGGAACCGTGACCCAATGCCTAACAAGAAGCACGAACCTTGGTATGTGAGGATGCCACAATCAGTTATGGACGAACTGATTGATAAGTCTTTGAACGCCATAGAATCTTCCGATAAGTTCGAATAGTTTGTTTAGGAACTGAAGAGAATTAAACCTCAAATTGTGTGTAAAAACTTATTACCATTGAATGAAATTCGTTACAATATATAGTGGTTCCCCTTTGCGAATTTTGAGCTCCTAATTGCCCATGGGATTTCGGGCAAATCAATTACTAGCCAAAAAGATGCTCAATCTAAAGCAAATAAAGTAAGTTTCCTAAATGGCTTAAAAGCCTTACAATAATATAAAAGTAAACGCATGTTTTGTAAAAGAAAAGAAAACTAGACAATATTAGGCAATTAGCTTATTCTTCCCGCCACTTGTCGCCTCAAATTGGGAAAGTAACTGAAATGGAAAGTAGCGAGATTATTTGCAGTCGTAGGATTATTCGGTCCCTTCTAAAACTTGAATCACGCATTTGTTGGTTTAGTTGTCACATGCAATTCCCTCAATAGGCCTCCATGCGATAGCTTGAGCCCAAGATGCTTGAATCAACCCAATAAGCATTTCTTTGAACTTCTTCGCATGAGCTCTTGTAACTGAACCAATGGGAACTTGAATTGGATCAAAATATGTCTCATCCCTTGTGCCCTTGCTTGTGCTATCGATGCCCGCATCATTCCCCTCCTCTTGAGAGCGATTTGTCCTCAAATCGTCGCCTGCATTAAAAGGACTTAGATCAAAAACATTAAAGGTGGCGCTTACACCATACTCACCTAGCAAGTCTAGCTTGTATGCATTATCATTGATCCTTTCAAGAATTTAAAAAGGACCGTCCCCTCTAGGCAACATCTTGGACTTCCTTTGTCCTGGAAACCGTTCCTTGCGTAAGTGCAACCATACCTAATCGCCGGGCTCGAAGACGAGCTTGTGATGCCCTTTGTTGGCTTGTTGAGCATATTGCTTAGTCCTTCGCTTGATGTTGAGTCTTGCCTTCTCGTGTATCTGCTTAACAAGGTCAGCTTTTCTTTTTCATCTAAATTCACACGCTCAGACAAAGGTAATGGCATTAAATCCAAAGGAGTTAAAGAATTAAAACCATAAACAATTTCAAACGGTGAAAATTGAGTAGCAGAATGAACAGATCGATTATAAGCAAACTCAACATGTGGTAAACACTCCTCCCAAGTTTTGATGTTCTTTTTAATGACAGCCCGCAACAAAGTTGACAAGGTTCTATTCATAACTTCTATTTGACCATCGATTTGAGGGTGACAAGTAGTTGAAAATAATAGCTTAGTCCCTAACTTAGCCCACAAAGTCTTCCAAAAGTACCTTAAGAACTTTGCATCCCTATCAGAAATAATTGTCCTAGTCATACCATGAAGTCTCACAATTTCCCTAAAGAACAAATCAGCAACATTGGAAGCATTATATGTCTTGTGGCATGGAATAAAATGTGCCATCTTGGAAAACCTATCCACAACCACAAATATCGAGTCTTTTCCCTATTTAGACCTAGGCAAACCTAACACAAAATTCATCAAAATATCAGTCCAGGGTTCACTAGGTATTGGAAAAGGGGTGTACAAACCGTGGGGCTGCACTCTTGATTTAGCCTGCCTACAAGTTACACATCTACCATAAAGCCTCTCAACATCTCGTTTCATATGTGGCCTATAGAAGTGTTCTCGCAACACCGCTAAAGTTTTCATCACTCCAAAATGTCCCATCAATCCTCCCCCATGGGATTCTCTCACTAGCAAATCTCTTAATGAACAATTAGGCACACACAATTTATTTTCCCAAAACAAGTATCCCTCATGCCTAAAGTACTTACCACTAGCAAATTTCTTACAAGCTCGATATTCAGTGCTAAAGTCACGGTCATCAGAATATAACTCTTTAATATGTTCAAAACCCAGTAGTTTAGCATTAAGAGTTGAGATTAAGACATACCTCCGAGAAAGTGCATCAGCAACGACGTTTTCTTTACCTTGCTTGTAGCGAATGACATACGGAAACGTCTCTATAAACTCCACCCAACGAGCATGCCTCTTGTTCAGCTTATGTTGGCCCTTCAAGTGTTTCAAGGACTCATGATCGGTGTGAATCACGAACTCCTTAGGCCATAGGTAGTGCTGCCACGTCTTTAGTGCTTGAACCAATGCATACAAGTCTTTATCATAAGTTGGGTAATTAAGAGTTGCCCCGTTCAGTTTCTCACTGAAATATGCTATTGGTCTCCCTTCCTGCATTAAAACAGCGCCAATTCCAACATCTAAAGCATCACATTCAATCTCAAAAGTTTTGAAAAAATTAGGTAAAGATAGCAATGGAGCATTAGTCAACTTCCCCTTGATTAACTGAAATGCCTTTTCTTGCTCTTCTCCCCATCTAAACCCAACGTCCTTCTTAATTACTTCAGTCAATGGAGCAGCTATGGTACTAAAATCTTTCACAAACCGTCGATAGAAACTAGCAAGTCCACGAAAACTCCGTACGTTTCCCACACTTGTTGGACTCGGCCACTCTTGGATGGCTCGCACCTTTTCTTCATCTACCTGTATACCTTGAGCATTAACAACAAAACAAAGAAACATAAGCTTATCTGTGCAAAAGGTACACTTCTTGAGGTTAGCATACAATTTCTCCTTTCTAAGCACATCCAAAACAGATTTTAAATGTGCTACATGTTAGCCCACATCTTTACTATAAATGAGTATATCATCAAAATACACAACCATAAACTTGCCAATAAATGCACGTAATACATGATTCATTAAACGCATGAAAGTGCTAGGTGCATTAGTTAAACCAAATGGCATTACTAACCACTCATACAGACCATATTTTGTTTTAAAGGCAGTTTTCCATTCATCACCCTCTTTCATGCGTATTTGATGGTATCCACTTTTCAAATCAATTTTTGAGAACACAGAAGCACCA
>CAMOHE010048188.1:0-17689 GCA_946598075.1 Artocarpus hirsutus
GAGACATTTTCATATGTCATTCGCTACAAGCAAGGTAAAGAAAACGTCGTTACCGATGCTCTTTCTCACAGGTATGTCTTAATCTCAACTCTTAATGCTAAACTACTGGATTTTGAACATATTAAAGAGTTATATGCCGATGACCGTGACTTTAGCACTGAATATCAAGCTTGTGAGAGATTTGCTAGGGGTAAGTACTTTAGGCATGAGGGATACTTGTTTTGGGAGAATAAATTGTGTGTGCCTAATTGTTCATTAAGAGATTTGCTAGTGAGAGAGTCCTATGGGGGAGGATTGATGGGACATTTTAGAGTGATGAAAACTTTAGCGGTGTTGCAAGAACACTTCTATTGGCCACATATGAAACGAGATGTTGAGAGGCTTTGTGGTATATGTGTAACTTGTAGGCAGGCTAAATCAAGAGTGCAGCCCCATGGTTTGTACAACCCTTTACCAATACCTAGTGAACCCTGGACTGATATTTCGATAGATTTTGTGTTAGGATTGCCTAGGTCTAAACGGGGAAGAGACTCAATATTTGTGGTTGTGGATAGGATTTACAAGATGGCACATTTTATTCCATGCCATAAGACAGATGATGCTTCCAATGTTGCTGATTTGTTCTTTAGGGAAATTGTGAGACTTCATGGTATGCCTAGGACAATTGTTTCTGATAGGGATGCAAAGTTCCTAAGCTACTTTTGGAAGACTTTGTGGGCTAAGTTAGGGACTAAGCTATTGTTTTTGACTACTTGTCATCCTCAAACCGATGGTCAAACAAAAGTTGTGAATAGAACCTTGTCAACTTTGTTGCAGGCTGTCATTAAAAAGAACATCAAAACTTGGGAGGAGTGTTTACCACATGTTGAGTTTTTTCACCGTTTGAAATTGTTTATGGTTTTAATCCTTTAACTCCTTTGGATTTAATGCCATTACCTTTGTCTGAGCGTGTGAATTTAGATGGAAAAAGAAAAGCTGACCTTGTTAAGCAGATATACGAGAAGGCAAGACTCAACATCGAGCAAAGGATTAAGCAATATGCTTAACAAGCCAACAAAGGGCGTCACAAGCTCGTCTTCGAGCCCGGCGATTGGGTATGGTTGCACTTATGCAAGGAACAATTTCTAGAATAAAGGAAGTCCAAGTTGTTGCCTAGAGGGGATGGTCCTTTTCAAATTCTTGAAAGGATCAATGATAAAGCATACAAGCTAGATTTGCCAGGTGAGTATGATGTAAACGCCACCTTTAATGTTTCTGATCTAAGTCCTTTTGATGCAGGCGACAATTTGAGGACAAATCCTTCTCAAGAGGAGGGGAATGATGAGGGCATCAGTAGCACAAGCAAGAGCATAAGGGATGAGACATATTTAGATCCAATTCAAGTTTCCATTGGTCCGGTTATGAGAGCTCGTGCGAAGAAATTCAAAGAAATGCTTATTGGGCTGATTCAAGCATCTTGGGCTCAAGCTATCGCATGGAGGCCCATTGAGGGATTCAAGCATCTTAGGCTCAAGCTATCACAAGCTATCGCATGTGACATCCAGACCAATAAATGCGTGATTCAAGTTCTAGAAGGGACCGAATAATCCTATGTCTACAAATAATCTCGCTATTTTCCATTTCAGTTACTTTCCCAATTTGAGGCGACAAGTGGCGAGAAGAATCAGCTAATTGCTTGATTATTGTCTAGTTTCCTTTTCTTTTACAAAACATGCGTTTACTTTTGTATTATTGTAAGGCTTTTAAGCCATTTAGGAAACTTACTTTATTTGCTTTAGATTGAGCATCTTTTTGGCTGGTAATTAATTTGCTCGAAATTCCATGGGCAATTAGGAGCTCAAAATTCGCAAAGGAAACCACTATATATTATAACGAATTTCATTCAATGGAAACTTGGTTTTTACACACAATTTGAGGTTTAATTCTCTTCGGTTCTGAAACAAACTATTCAAACTTATCGGAAGATTCTGTGGCGTTCATAGACTTATCAATCAGTCCGTCCATAACTGATTGTGGCGTCCTCACATACCAAGGTTCGTGCTTCTTATTAGGCATCGGGTCGAGTTCCATTTCAAATCCGATTAGGCGTTTCAATCTTGGAGGCCAATTTTGGTTAAGGTTGCGTCAGTTCTTGGCGTGGTTCATGTCACTTATTACCCAAGGGTAAGTGTAGTTTCCTGCTATAGAGGTAGTCTTCTACTTGCATCCTCCAATAAGAAAAGTCCGAACCAGTGAATTTGGTGATACTAGTTGCCGAACCTTCTTCTTCCGTCATCGTTCTTGATCCAAACCTCCACTCTGATACTACTTGTTGGGGAATTAGGCACCTCCTAATTCTAAGGATCACAAGAACAAATAATTACAAAAAAAAAATTGGAGAAAAGAAGAAAAGAAAGACATCAAATTTTTATACATATTCATCCAAATTTGAGACTACGTCTTGTTTCTACCCATTGTAGATTCTACTATGATGAAGGAGATTACAGATTACAAGAGAAATTTATCATACACTCTCAAATACTGTTTCCCAAATCTCTCTTCTACCTAGCACCCTCTGTGGGAATTTTTCTCTCTCCACAATGGAGCCATCAACCTTACAAAATAATGCCACCTTATGTCTATTTATACCCTAAAGAAGAGAAAAATAGCAACTAATGAGGAACCCTAATAGTTTTCCCTTTTTGGGCCTTTGAAACACTACTTTTTGCACTGAATATCGTGCAACACAACGCCACAGTGCTCTTTTGCTAGTGCTGTGGTGCTACGATACCTAGCCTTGGTGCTACGGTGCCCAAAATCTGCATTTCCTCTCCTTTTTTTTCTTTTTGTTGGGTTGTTGACTTGATTTGGCTCTACACCTACAACACCTACCATCCTTCATTGGGATACGAATGAGGTGGACATTTAATCTTATTAAGTGGAAAGTGATGAAGAAGATTAATTTTATTAAGGAGAAAGTGATGAAGAAGATTTAACTATGGAAAGGTAAGATGTTCTCTATGAGTGGGCAAGAGGTCCTTATAAAGGCTATTGCTCAAGCTACATCAACGTATATGCCCTGTGATTTTAAGATCCCCTCTACGTTATGCACAAATCTTCATTCGCTCATTGCTAGATTTTGGTGGGAGGATTGGAGACCGATTGAAAAATTCATTGGATGAGTTGGGATAGATTGTGTCGGCTCAAGGTGCTTAGTGGAATGGGATCCAGGATTTAGAGGCTTTTGATCAAGCTTTCTTGGTGAAATAATGTTGGAGAATCGTTTCAAGTCCTTATCTTTTGGTGAGTCATATATTTAAGGCCAAATATTTTCCTAATATCTTTTTTGGAGGCTTGGGTTGCCGTAGTCCATCTTATACGTGGAGGGGTTTGACGAGCAAAAATGAATTGTTGAAGAGTGGGGTTCGATGGAGAGTAGGAAATGGAGAGCACACTAGTGTCTTCGATTCTCTTGGATTGCGAAGGTTGACCTCTATTACGCCAGTGACCACTCCAAATGCAATTAATAGGGGTGGAAGGTGGCTGACTTGATGTCATATGGGCAGTGGGATAGAGGGAAGATTTATGAAAATTTTTGGCCCATTGATTTGAAACGCATTACTATTATTCGGCTTCGCTAGAGGTTGAACGATGATAGGTTGGTGTGGCACTATGACAGGAAAGGTACATACACTGTCAAATCAGGGTACTGGTTTGCCATGGAGGGTTGGTTGGACAATGGGGCATCATCTAGTAATGTGGATAAGAAGTGGTGGGGGCTTCTTTGGAGTTTATAGATCCCAGAGAAGGTTAAAGTTCTCTTTTTTAGAGCTTTCCATGGCATTATTCCTTGCTTTGCTAATCTGGAGAGGAATTAGGTGCCTTCAAGCACGCCCGGGCTGTGATGTGAGACTGAGACAGTGTACCATGCACTTTGGTCTTGGCCATGTGCTAAAGAAGTTTGGATGTTATCAGCTTTGTGGCCGGTATTAGATAAAATGAAAGCTATTTCTTTTGATGGGGTCTGTTCTTTTATTGCTCTTACTCTCTATAAGGGTGATGTGGAAATTTTTATATGGTAGCATGGATGTTATGGAGGTCCCATAATTTACTAGTGCATGAGAGAAGGAGACGAGATTCAGAGAAGGTTCTTGAGACAACTAGCAAACTTTTGGGCGAATTCTAGTCTTGTGCTTTGGTGGAAAATAACGTCCCAGCACTTATGACAAGAATTTGCAGGTGGAGTCGCCCGCCTCCCAGAAAGTTGAAAATGAATATTGATGCCGCTGTTAGGTAAGGAACTGCTATAATTGGGATTGGTGTCATTGTTTGAGATGACCAAGGTTTGGTTCGAGCTTGCTTATCAAGGAAGTTAATTTGCTGGTTGCTACTCCCCTCATATTGCAGAATGCTTAAGTGCTAGAGAGAGGCTGGTATTTGCTCCTTTTCGTGGACCGAATGTAGATATCTTAAAGATTGACGCTGTCAATATGGCGAACGCTGCAGGCGGGGATAACCCATCTTTGGTGAGAATGGCTTCGATTATAAATGATACTAAGAATCTTTTGTTTAGTGGTATTTGTGCTATTTGCTGCCATGTTAGTAGCTCAGGTAACAAAGCAACCCCCTCCAGCTTGCTAATTATGTGTTCTCCTCTAACAGGGAGCTTATTGGCACTGACATGGTGCCTTTGTTTTTGTCAGATGTTATCCTAGCCGATTTGGCTAATTAATAAAGATTATGCATTTTTCCTTTAAAAAAAAACATAAATAAGCCAATCAAATGTTTGTAAGCAAAATGACGTGGTATACTTAATCTTTTCAATATTTCTCATTTTCTAGTCTTTTCTCTGTTTCCCCTTTTTAAAATAGTTGATATATTTTTAAATTTTTTTCATTAAGATTTTTTAATTCTCTAATTTCCCTTGCTTGATTTTTCTGAAATCTGATCCTAAGATGTATGGGGAAATTATAATTAAAGTTTAACAAGACAGGCACGACTTAGAAGTCACAAAAGAGCTCAATTCGAGACTGTTCTAGGGATCCACACTTGAGACTATGTAGCCTCCAACTACACTTTAAATTCTAATAACAAAAAAGGACATGCAAAAGATTGTGTTATAATAATCTTCTCATGTATCTTTTGTTATTCTGTTTGTAGTTATCAAATAACAATATTAACTTTTAATAAATGCTTTCAAATATAAAATGTGCTAGGCTTTTTTTTTTTTTTTCAAAATCATTGCTCACGTTTTTGCATATCTTGTTAAGTTCTACCAATTTATTCCAAAACTCAAAAACGACTAATTTCTTTACAACTAACTTTGTGCAATTGTGCACTGCAAATACAAGTGCTCGTCACTTACGTGACCATACCAACATAAGAAATACCTATGACTTTTTCTTGAAACATCTATATGTCATGCCTCGGAGTACAGGAGGTGACATGGTGGTTTAATTAAGTTAATTAAGTAAAATTATAATTAAAACACAAGTTAAAGAATTTGGTTAATTAAGAAATAAGTGATAATTTAAAACCCTTTTTAAACAAAAATTTATAATAATTAAACAGAGAAGATAAAACAATATGAAATAAAATAATAAAGAAAGAGAAAATACGTGTGGGGTCCCACTAACCCATAACTTGTGCACACACACAGTATCGACAATATTTAAATTATAATCACAGTCCAAAATAGAGTGAGAAGTTAAAATAATACATGCCTTGATTAATTTATACAACAACCTATCCAGGTCTTCTATTGGTTGCAAGTCTGATTTGCGGACCCTTCGTCAAACCCAAACTGTATTAAACCAAAGGTTAAAGATTTAAAAACAAATCAAATGTAAGTGAAAGGCTCAGTAGGACTATGTTTTGAAAAAAAATAAATAAATTAAATATAAAGTTTATCTTTCAAGAAATAATTAGAAAATAGAGTTAAATAAATAAATTCATTTAAACAAGTCTTATTAAAACAGTTCATCTAGAAAGTACCTTTTTATCTTTCTTGGGCAAACCATGATTATTACCATCAAAGTGGCCCAACTGGGTTTCAGAACCTACCCTCAAGGTCACTGGCTACACGACCCGATCTCTGATATGGCATCATGCCCATATATGTGTTTCTATTATTATTTAAAACCCATTTACCGAGTGTGTTCATTTACATTTATTGTGTGGTTCATTATGAAATCACTTCATTCTACTTGTTTATAAAACCAACTTGTAAAATAACTTTTCAATCATTCATTGAAAATATTTTGAAGGAAATTGTTTTAAGGCCAAAATCATTTAAAAACTTGGCTGCCAAGAAGAAGGGGTAGAAGTCCTACCTCAATACTCGTGCTAATATCCAACACCGTAGTCCCGATCCGCTATACTTTAGCTCCACGGAACCACGAGCAACCTTAAATATATGAATTATGCTTATCAGTATCTAGCTTAAGATATTCTATGTTACTAAACTATCTCATGGTGTTCTAGTGTGCCATTTGTGTTTATAAAATCATATTACAATATTAGAATCTCAATCGGGGTTCAAAACAATGAAAACGGATGAAAAAGATAAATTTTTACTATGCCCGTTTAGCCTACCAGTCTCCCTTGTCCGGCTTGCCAAACTGTGTAGTTCGTCCGACCAACCATCTGGGTCTAACTGACTAAACTTTTCCAGGTTTGGCCTAACGAAGGTATGAGTCTGGCCTGTCAGATTCATGAATCCAACCTACCGAACATAAAGTTCGGCCTGTTGAACTAAAAAAATTCAAAAATTTTCCAAGCATGGGTTTCGGCCTCCCTAAGCTCAAATCCTCATTTTCAACCTAGTTTCTCAAATCCCAAGAACACATAATGATCATAATGGATAAAAAAAACATAGTAGATTACTTTTTAATGCATTTAAACAAGATTTACAGAAAGATTTTTGAATAAACCTGAAAATGGAGAAAAATGAAGAAAAATAGAAAACCTTGATTTAAATCCGTTTCTAGTCAAACTAAGCTTAGATTCTAAATGTTTTAAGTTCCACTAACTTAGATTAAATGTTTTCTAAGCTAAAGAAAGCTTGGATTTCAAAATACAGCGAAAATTGAAAATTTGAGATTTTAAAAACTAACCTTGATTTAATCTTTGAATCGAGTTTATTGTCCTTCAAATGTGTTCTTGAGCTTCCAATCTACTAAAAACTGAAGCTTGGGCTTCATTTTGAATCAAAAATTTAAGAGGAGAATAGAGAGAAAGAGAGACAGAGAGAGAGGGGGTGTGAAAGGAAGAGAATGTTAGACATGTATGCCCTAAGGAGTAAAAATATAATAAGTTTTTGGAGACATTTTTATCAATAAAGAATTTGTTTATTATATACCAAATCTTGTCCTCTTTACGTTCATATTTGTTGAATGTATGATAAGCAAACAATAGTCTGAGACTATTGGTCTAAACCTTTAAGAATTGGGCATATGATGGACTGATTGTGTGGAAGGCACGATTCTTAAGGTGACGGTCTAAATCATAAGATCTACAATCGAGGGAATAAAGTTGGGCACTTTATTCATGTAAAGATTGTTATGTTGTCTATATCTGTATTGGGATATGGTTTGTCTTGACCATCAGAGGTGGACTCCGTAAATAGAAACATTGGCACGTTGTCATAGGTGACGATGTGTTGGATCGAGACATAAAGTGAATTGATTTGGATTAATAATTTTGTCTTGGCAAATCGATTCACTTTAGACAATCATTTGTATTGTATCTTAATATTGAGATGAATAGTAGGCCCGTTGTCTTGACTTGTGCCTTTCGATGTACCAAAGGGTGACACCCACATTTTAATAGTGGTATACATGCCGGTACGTTAGAGGCATGACTCTTGATAGTGTAGACCTATTATTCGTAGATATGGAATCCATAGCTCCTCTTTAGGAGTAGTGATATCATTTTATATGCGTTATTCTATAATTAGAAAACTGGAGCGCTCAACCATTTGGATACATAGGTGCAACCAAATGGTATATCGTCTTTAGGTTCATTTGGTCCCCTTTGCTAGCCCATAAAATCCTATAACGATACGGCATATTTTTTCAATTATTGGTGACTTATATCAGATTTATTAGACTGGTTGAAATTTGAAAGAATCAAATAATTCATATATGTTTATCGGTTGAATTAATATTGTGACAAAATTAATTCAAGATTAAACTTGTTGAATTATTAGGATAGGATAATTCTTATCTGTTTATCAGTTGATTTAATTTTTGAATAAATTATTTCAAGATAAACTTGTAGAATTATTAGGAATCTATTTATTTTCCTAGAGATTATCTAGATAAAGTTGTTTTAATTAGATAACTTCTCTATTGGGTTATTTGAATTAAAACTGGGGTTTTATCTTATAGAATCTCGGGTGAAAAATAAAAGATTCACTGAGATTTTTTTGGCAGTTTGGCATGCCGATCCTCAAGTTTGACCTGCCAAAAAGGCAAGTTCAGCCTGCCAATTAGGCAAATCTGCTTGCCTATGCGCGAATGAAAAATCACACGTTTTCACGCGGATTTCATCAAATATTGAGCCGAATTTAATTTTGATTTGAATTTTTGAGACCTTATCTGATAAAGAATGAACCTAGACCTAACCTCTATAAATAGGGAGCAGGTCCCATGAGTTATTTAGATCAATTGAGAGATTAAGAGTGAAACTCTGATGGTGAGATTTTGAAACTCCTTGAGAGCTCTTATTCACAAATCACGAACACTAGCTTTGGGTTCTCTCAATTGGTTGGAAGGTGAATCACCTTGAGGAAAAGCTGTACATGTGAGCCCACACTCACTCCGATCGTGGATAGAGAGTAGCAAAAAAGACCAGTTGGTTGAGGCTCTTCTAGAACGTTACTTCTCTTCACGAATTACGGGAGTTCTTTGGCATTTAAAGATTAGTAAGATCTGATTAATTTATGCATATAGCATGTCAAACTTGTGTTTTGAAAAATACTCTGATATAAAATTTTTAAAATTTCACTGCGTACTATTTTTTTAACAATCGGTATCAGAGCCATGATTTTTACATAAATTTACGAGTTTATGTTCATGCTATATGTATAAATTATGTAATCTTGATCTTTATTATTTAATTATTTATGTAATCTTGATCGTTGTAAGGTTGTGATATTTTCAAGGTTTTGACACATAAACACATTTGTATGTTTTTACATGATTGTGTTATCCTACTAAATTATTATGATGTGTTTGCTTATGTTTGGTATATGATTCTTTATTGAAGATTAAAAATGTCTAAAAACACTTTATCTTCGATACTTGACAAAAACCTATTAACCGGAGAGAATTATAATAATTGGAAACGGAACCTGGATATCGTCTTTTCCTTTAAGAAACTAAAATTTGTGTTGACAACCCCTTGTCCTCCTGAGCCTACGGGAGACTCAACTAATGAGCAATTCCTAGAGTACGGTCGCTGGAAAGATGCAAATGATCAAGCCCATTGCTATGTTATGGCTAGCATGAACAACGCGCTGCAGGCTCAACATCAGGATTATGAGACTGCTAAGTAGATCTTGGATAATCTTGAAGACATGTTTGGATGCCAAGGCATAACAAAGCGACAAGGGGCACTTTGAAAACTCTTAAACTGTAAGCAAAGGCCAGGGACGTCTATAAAGGAGCACATGATGTTGGTCATGGGTTACCTCACTGAGGCACAAACCAATGGAGCTGAAATAGATGCTAAAACTCAGATGACTATGGTCTTTGAGACTCTATCAAAGGAATTTATTCCATTTAGAGCTACATTCAATTTGAGCAACAGGCGAGATATGACCTTAATAGAATTAATGAAACAGTTATAGGAGTTTGAACTGTTGATCAGGGAGTCTTTTCCAGGTGGGAAGGCCAACATGGTAGCTGCTTCTGGTTCCAATCCCAACTCTAGGAATGGAAAGAAGCAACGGGCCAAGAACGGGAAGTCTTCTGTTCCTACTAATAACAAGAGCAAGAAGAAGAAGAGGAAGAACCCAAAGAAGCTAAAGTGCTTCTTTTGCGGGAAGGTCGGGCACATAAAGAAGCATTACAAGGACTTCCTTTCCAAAAGAGGTAGGTGTGATCTTCTGTATTTAGAAACTTGTTTGGTTGAGGAATCAAGTGACATTTGGGTCATAGATTCCAGTGTAACTAATCACGTTTGTGTTTCTTTGCAGGGGTTCAAAGAAACAAGAAGTCTACTTCATGAAGACTTCATGCTTCGGATGGGCGATGGATCCTTGATCTTAACGGAAGCAATGGGAGACGTCCATCTTTATTTTGAAAATTATAGGAATTTAATTTTGTAAGATTGTTTTTATGTTCCTAAATTTAAAAGGAATTAAATTTCTGTAGCTTGTTTATTTAAAAACTCTTATTTAGTTTCTTTTAATAATAAAGTGGTGATTTGTAAAAATGATTTTTTTATCTGTTCTAGCTGGATGCAAAATAATCTATATTTTATCAAACCTAAGATGGACTTACTGCTTAATGTTGAGATGAATGATAATAACTCTAAAAAGCACAAAACTTCTCATTCTAATAACACTTATCTTTGGCATTTGTGCCTTGGTCATATTAACTTGCATAGGATTCAAAGTCTAGTAAGGGATGGACCTTTAAGTTACTTAAAGGTGGAATATATGCCTCAATATGAATCTTGTTTGGAGGGTAAAATGACCAAAAGACCATTTGGGTCTAAGGGCAATAGGGCCAAAAGGGTTCTAGAACTTATGCATAGTGATGTTTATGGACCGATGAACATCCGGGAACGAGGAGGGTATGAGTATTTCATCATTTTTATTGACAATTACTCAAGGTATGGGTATGTGTACCTGATGTACCACAAAAGCAAAACATTTAACAAGTTCAAGGAGTTTCGGACTAAAGTGGAAAAACAATTGGGTAGACCTATGAAGGCACTTCGATTCGATTGAGGTAGAGAATACCTTTCTGATAAGTTTTTGGGACACTTATTAGAGAATGGGATTTTATCCCATTTGACTGCACCGGCACTCTGCAGCAGAATGGCATAACGGAGAGAAGAAATAGGACTTTATTAGACATGATAAGGCCCATGATGAGTTATTTATCATTACCTTTATCCTTTTGGGGCTATGCACTACAAACCGCATGTTATCTTTTCAATAATGTGCCTTCAAAATTTGTCCCTAAAACTCCTCACGAGTTATGAACGAGTAGGAAGATATCCTTAAATAATATTCGCATATGGGAATGTCCGGCTCATGTCCTGTTTAAGGATGCGAATAAGTTGGAAGCACATTCGAAAGTTTGTGTGTTTGTAGGATATCTAAAAGAGAGTAAAAGGTCTTATTTCTATAACCTAAAGGAAAATAAAGTCATGGTTTCAACTAATGCAACTTTCCTTGAGGAGAGTTACATGGACGACTTTAAGCCTCAAAGCAAAGTAGTGCTTGAGGAGTTAAGGAGTGATCAAATCACTCCAGAGGTTCCAAATTAAACCGTTTCGATCAGTGTAGAAAAACCAAACAAACCTGAACAACAACCTAAGGGGCTTTGGTGTAGTGGGAGGATCGGATGTCAACCTGAGAGGTATATGTTCAATGGGGAGGCCTTTTTGGCTAAACCGGATGAACATGATAGGGATCCTTATACTTACGCAAAGGCTATGGAGGATGTTGATTCGAAACTCTGGACAGAGGCCATGAACATAGAGATGAAGTCTATGGAGTGGATCTTCCCGTAGGAGTAAAACCCATAGGGTGTAAGTGGATCTATAAGATGAAAAAAGGAGTGGATGGAAAGGTCGAAACCTTAAACGCTAGATTGGTAGCTTAAGGTTATACACAAAAGGAAGGAATGGATTACGAGGAAACCTTTTTGCCTGTAGCCATGCTTAAGTCCATCCGGATTCTCTTGTCCATAGCTGCCACTCTCGACTACGAGATTTGGCAGATGGATGTCAAGACGGCTTTTCTAAATGGCTATCTTGATGAGTCCATTTATATGGAACAACTAGACGGATTCAAGGTCAAGGGTCAAGAGGGTAAGGTTTGTGAGTTGCAAAAGTCAATATATAGACTTAAGCAGGCTTCCCGTTCTTGGAACATCAGATTTGATCAAGTGATCAAGACTTATGGATTCTCACAAAATGTGGATGAGCCATATGTTTACAAACACATTAAGGATGGGAAGGTAGTCTTTCTACTACTCTATGTGGATGAAATTCTGCTAATTGGCAATGACGTTGGGGCGTTGTCATCGATCAAATTATGGTTGACCAAGCAGTTTGACATGAAAGACTTAGGTGAGACTAATTTTATTCTTGGTATCTAGATCTTTTGGGGTAGAAAGAACAAAATGATAGCTTTGTCACAAGCCTGCTACATAGATAAAATTCTCAAGAGGTATGCAATGCAAGATTCTAAGAAAGGTGGGCAACTATCTAGGTTTGGAATTACTCTTTCTAAGAAAGATTCTCCAAAGTCTGAGAAAGAAAGAGAATACATGAAGAAGGTACCTTATGCTTTGGTAGTAGGTAGTCTCATGTATGCCATGCTTTGCACACAATCGGATATTTGTTATGCGGTTGGGATTGTAAGTCGATTTCAGGTGGATCTAGGACCGAACCACTGGGTTGCAGTCAAGCATATTTTTGAGTACCTGAGAAGGACTCGAGAGTATATGCTTGTGTATTTGGGTGAGGACTTAACTCCTCTAGGATATACTGACTTGGATTGTCAATCATGTCTGGATTCTAGGAAATCGACTTCAGGTTTTGTGTTTACTCTAGGCAGCGATGTCATCAGTTGGAGAAGTGTGAAGCAAGATTGCACTTCAGATTCAACGATGGAGGCCGAGTATGTGGCAGCTAGTGATGCTTCGAAAAAAGCAGTGTGGCTCTGCAAGTTCCTTGGGAATCTTGAGGTAGTTTTTGGTTTGGATAAGGCGATATCACTGTACTGTGATAACGGTGCGGCAGTAGCTAATGCTAAAGAACCAAGATTTCACAAGAAAAGTAAGCATATTGATCAGAAGTATCATGTGATAAAGGACTTCATCGAGGGCGGGCATGTCACGGTGTGCAAAATCGTGTCTGAGGATAATTTAGCTGATCCATTCATGAAGACACTTACTAGGAGAGTCTTCAAGAGGCATGTGGAAGCTATGGGGATGCAAGATTTGTCATATTTACTCACTTAGTGCAAGTGGGAGATTGTTAGACATGTATGCCCTAAGGAGTAAAAATGTAATAAGTTTTTGGAGATATTTTTATCAATAAAGAATTTATTTATTATATACCAAATCTTGTCATCTTTACGTTCATATTTGTTGAATGTATGATACACAAACAATAGTTTTGACTGTCGGTCTAAAGCTTTAAGAATTGGTCATATGTTGGATAGATTGTGTGGAAGACACGATTCTTAAGGTGACGGTCTAAATCATAAGATCTGCAATCGAGGGAATAAAGTTGGGCGCTTTATTCATGTAAAGATTGTTATGTTGTCTATATCCCAATTGGAAGATGGTTTGTCTTGACCTTCAGAGGTGGACTCTGTGAATAAAAACATTGGCACGTTGTCATAGGTGACGATGTGTTGGATCAAGACATAAAGTGAATTGATTTAGATTAATAATTATGTCTCCGCAAATTGATTCACTTTAGACAATTATTTGTATTGTATCTTAATCCTGAGATGAAATGTAGGCCCGTTGTCTTGACTTATGTCTTTTCATGTACCAAAGGGTGACACCCACATTTTAATACTGGTATGCATGCCGGTACGTTGGAGGCATAACTCTTGATAGCATAGACCTATTATTCATAGATATGGAATCCATAGCTCCTCTTTAGGAGTAGTGATATCCTCTTATATGTGTTATCCTATAATTAGAAAACTAGAGAGCTCAACCATTTGGATACATAGGTGTAACCAAATGGTATACTGTATTTAGATGGTAAGTTTTTCGATGGTGAGATAATGGAACATAAGCTAAAAATAATCAGGAAGGTAAGACTGAACTTATCCTTAAGCCCATGGATAATCCTCTAGGGATACAGTACACTATGATATGTCATGGAGACTTAGCTATACAAGATTTGTAATTCTATAGATTTCGAGAATGCAGATCCAAACTTTTAGTGGAGTAGCGTTGGAGTTGATAATTATAAAATGTATATCTGGGATATTGGGTTTCATAATTATCAAGAGCTTGAACAATATAGGTCCATTTGGTCCCCTTTGCTCGCTCACAAAATCCTGTAACGATATGGTGTGCTTTTCCAATTATTAGTGACTTATGTCAGATTTATTAGATTGGTTGAAATTTGAAAAAATCAAATAATTCATGTCTGTTTATCAGTTGAATTAATTTTGTGACAAAATTAATTCAAGATTAAACTTGTTGAATTATTGGGATCGGATAATTCTTGTCTGTTTATCAGTTGATTTAATTTTTGAATAAATTATATCAAGATAAACTTGTAGAATTATTAGGAATCTATTTATTTTCCTAAGATTATCTAGATAAAGTTATTTTAATTAAATAACTTCTCTATTGGGTTATTTGAATTAAAACTGGGGCTTTATCTTATAAAATCTTGAGTGGAAAATAAAAGATTCGCTAAGATTTTTTTTCGACAGTTCGGCCTGCCAGGTTAGGCAGATCGTCCTGCCTATACGTAAATAAAAAATCACATGTTTTTACATAGATTTCATTGGATATTGATTTGAATTTGATTCTTATTCAAATTTTTGAGACCTTATCTGATAAGGAATGACCCTAGACCCAACCTCTATAAATAGGGAGTGGTTCTCATGAGTTATTTAGATCAATTGAGAGATTAAGAGTGAAACTCTACTTGTGAGATTCTGAAACTCCCTGAGAGCTCTTGTTCACAAATCACGAACACTAGCTTTGGGTTCTCTCAATTGGTTGGAAGGAGAATCACTTTGAGGAAAAACTATACGTGTGAGGCCACACTCACTCCGATCGTAGATAGAGAATAGCAAAGAAGTCTAGTTGGTTGAGGCTCTTCTAGAACATTACTTCTCTTCACGGATTACGGGAGTTCTTTGGCATTTAAAGGTTAGTAAGATCTGATTAATTTATCCATATAGCATGTCAAACTTGTGTTTTGGAAAATATATTGATATAAAATTTTTAAAATTCCGCTACGTACTATTTTTCCAATAGAGAAAGAGTGAGAGAGAACGAAAGCGAGAGGGAAAGGGTGAGGGAGAGTGAAATAAATAAAGAGGAGGGAGGTGGTTTGCTGCAAGAAAACTGTGTACAACACTTAGATTTCAAACGGGAAATGTTTAGTATTTGATAAATTATTTTGTTTCAAAATTTCAAAATAGCAAATAGAAACAAATAAAAATAATTAAAAGTAATTAAAAATCATTAAAATAATCAAAAATAACATTAATTTAGAAATTTCACAAAATAGTCAAATTAAGTTTAAAAAATTCATCATGGCACACTAATCCACCATTTTACATACTAATATTACTTAATTAAATTTTGGGTATTACAGCTCTCCAGCCTTGAAAGAAATTTCGCCCTTGAATTTACAAGTCAATTTAGTAACAAAATAAATGTGGAGATAACTCCCCCATGGTCAATTCTAATTCCCATGTGACTTCATCAACCCCGTGATGTTGCCACATGACCTTCACTAATGATATATCATGATGTCGTAAGTTGATTACTTTTTGATTGATAATCTAAACCAGTACTTCCTCGTATGTCATGTCTTCTTGGATTTATACATCGTAAAATGAAGCTATTTTGTTCTGCTCAGGCAAGCACTTCCAAAGCATCGACACATGGAATACATCATGAACATGAGAGATTTCGGGAGGAAGATTGAGTCGATAAGTGACTACACCTACACATTGAGTAATTTCGACTGTCCAACATACCTCAATGCAAGCTTACCACTTACTCCAAATTGCGTGATGCCTTTATAGGGTGATACCTTTAAGAGAATAAAATCTCCTACCCCAAATTCCAAGGGTCGACTTCTTCTATCCACATAGCTCTTTCGTCTACTCTGAGCTACTCTCAATCGATCTCGTATCACGATGACTTTCTCATTGCTTTCACAAATCTCATCTGACCCAAGAATAATCCTGTTTTCTAGCTCTGCCCAACATATCGGTGATCGAAACGGTCGCCCATACAACGCTTCGAATAGTGCCATGCAAATACTCGCTTGGTAGTCATTGTTTTATGCAAACTCTACCAGATGTAAATATTTCTTCCAATTCCCGTCGAAGTCTAATGCATATGCACGTAACATGTCTTTAAGGATCTGAATAACCCACTCAAATTGTCCATTAGTCTAAGGATGAAATGCCATGCTGAAGTTCAAATCTGTACCCAAGCCTCCTAAAAACTCCTCCAGTACTTGGCATTGACTCTGGTGCCTCTATTAGATGTGATGGACAAATGAACTCCATGCAATCTCACTATGTTCTGCGAGTACAATTCTCTGAGAACTTTCCTCAAGCATGTCAACCTAAAAGGAGTAAAATGCATCAATTTTGTTAGCCTTTCGAGCACGACCCAAATTGCATCGTGCCTTTGCTCCATCCTCAGCAAACTTGTAATGAAATCCATCATGATGTGCTCCCATTTTCACCCACCCTAGAATAGGAAGTGGTCGAAGCTGACCTGTCAGCTTCTGGTGCTCGACCTTCACCTAGAGACAAGTTGCACAGTTGGCCATGTATTCTGGGACATCCTTCTTCATACCTTTCCACCAGTATTGCCTCTTCATATCACGAACAATCTTCATGCTTCCCAGATAAATGGTGAATTTAGACTTGTGGGCTTCATCCATCATAGCCTTTGTCACTTCTGCAATTGCTTGAACTGCTAGGCGCTCCATGAAGTACAACAATCCATCAACATGTATCCTCCATTCCTTAAATTGCTCTCCGTTTCGAATCTACATCTAGATTCCTTACAGATGCTAGACTCAACACTGATTCTGTTTCACCATCTGAACAAGAGTTGAGGTCGTCTCCATATGATACACTGAAACTCGGTCATAATCTTCATAGTATCATAGCCTAAACACACTTATTGTTGCATCCCTTTTCCAATCCTCAAGAGCTAAACTAACAAAAATCCCTAAAAACTTTCAGCTGAGTGCATCCACGATGAGCACACGATGAGCACAAAAGAATTACGCTTGAGAAGTAAAAGGCATGCCATTCCATAATTAAATGACGGTTAATGAAAAACCACATAAGATCCTAAGGAGAACATGTGTGAAGATAACCTTTTTAGAAGATGCATGAGAAGTTTACTTCTCCCATAATGACGAGTTAGTGGCGTTAGCCGTGATCAACAATCACAAGGTTGATCAGATATTCATTAACAATGGAAGCTTGGTTGGCTTTCTCTATAGAAGTACATTGGATCAAATGCACATCCTCATGACTCAGTTGATGTCATACTCACAGCTGCTATATGGTTTTGTAAGAGATAGGATCGTTCCAGAAGGTATAATCACCCTTCTCGTTAGCATTGGTACCTAACCAAACCTTCGATCGTAGTGTCAAATTTTATAGTTGTTAAGGGAGGGATCCAGTACAACATTGTGATTGATGGACCAACTTTACAAGCTCTAAAAGTTTTCTCTTCAATATATCATTAAGTGATAACATTCCCAACTGAGAACAAGG
>CAMOHE010048189.1:0-21498 GCA_946598075.1 Artocarpus hirsutus
ACATATTTAATAACTATTTAAATAAAAAAATCCCTACTTAAATATCATACAATTGAATATTCTAAAAAACACCAATTTGAAGGTCTCTCTCCTCCCCCCCTCTCTCTACAACTCCTCCCCTTCTCTTCGGTGAGGATGGTGCGGGGCCTTCAATGAGGCAGTGGCGACGATGGAGACTTTGTGGCGGGGCGCTAAGACTTCGTCATGACGAGAGCTTCCCTTCACGAGGCTTAAGACGAGGATTAACAATGCCATCCCCATCAAATAGCTCCTGAGGGAAATGGTTAGGTGAATCGCGATGCAGGACGACGGTTATCTCTGGCATCGTGATTGCTTTCGGTGGGCAACGAGTGGGCTCGCGGACGGCTTGGCAGCGAGCTCTTTCGAATCTCTGCATGTTGATGACATGGTTGGGTAGATCGTCTCCGTCTGATGTCAGAGAGGGGAGCGGTGTCGTCAGTTGCAGCAGCGCGTCTACAGTGATGGAGAGGCAGCACTTGAGAGAGATATGTCAAGTTAGTGAAGTTGAGGAAAAAAGAAAAAGAAAAAGAAAAAAATTTGAACATAAGGCTAAAATGGAAAAAAAAAAAAAGTTTAAGAAATGAAATAGCCTATTATTTTCATTAGTTTGTAAATGGATTGTTTACTTCAAAAATTTTAAAAATTTAGGTTCATTTCCTAAAATTTCTTGAAAAGTTTTTCAAACTTTTTAAAAATTTGAATAAGAACTGATCTTTCCACTACTTATAAAAAACTGATGTTTTAGCCGTTATATTTCTTCTATTTTTTTTAGATAAAGAAATAAAATACCCAAAAAAAAAAATGAAAAAGGAAAGAAGACGATAAACAAAGGAAACAAAATCAGTAAAAGCCAATCCAACGTCTAAAACAATAAATTTTTGTGGTGAGAAAAGATAAAAGGGTGTTGAGAATGTAGTTTGAACTAGTTTTTTATTATTAAATTATACGAGAGAAAACATTATAACAAAAATAGATTTAACTATTTTTTATGCTTTTAATTGCGTCTCCAAATACCTTAATAATTTTTACAGTAAATTTTTATTTTTTAAACTCCAAAGGGCCCATTTGGTATAAGCATTCAGACCTGAGTAGAGCTGTAAGAACAAATCAAGTTTTAAGTGTATTGTTCCGGTTTTGCGCCCCTCCCCCTACATTCATAAGATTTGAATTTAAATAATAGGATGCAAGCAACTTCAAGATTTATTTATTTTTTATTTTTCTTTCTCTTATACTTTTCGAGAAAAATTATTTTTTATTTTATATTCGATTGAGACACTTTTTTTCATTTTGTATAGTGAAGAGAAGAATAATTTCAAATTCATATTGCCTAGTAAAATATATCATGAACATTAAATTTTGTTAGAATTGTTAGTATGTCAATTAACTTTTTTCACTATTCGCCCAAATATAAATTTAGATATTATTCTTTATTCACATAAACACTTTAACTAGAGATATGAGCATCAATTAGAATAACAAAATTCAAATAACAATTCAAATTAAAAAGTTGAAAAATCATCACAAGGCCCAAAGTTTTATAAAAGGGAGAATGAAAAAATTAGGTCATTATTAATTGAGAATAAAAATCTCTAAATTAAAATATAACAATGTTTAATAAATAGTCTTCTTAAATTGCATAAAATTTATTTTTGTATAAAATAATGTAAAGAGAAACATGAAAGAGCAGACACATAACAAAAAAAAAATTAAAAATAAAAAATAAAAATAAAAATTTAAATGTTTAAAAAAATAAATATTTTTAAAAATATGTTGTTTGTTTATTTAAAAATTGAACTCGTTTTATTTTGTATAAATCCTTTTTAGTTTACAGCTTTGCCATGTGACATCAGATAACGCGTCTCTTTTTTCCACAGACCCCCCACCGCTTTCCATGCTGCTGCCTTCCACTTTCCCCAATACCACCCACCTAATTATTTCTTCTTTAAGCAATTTATATAAGCCCTCTACCACTTCAGCCAAAGTGAAAAAACCATCCCTCTGAGGGAAAGGGAAAGAGGGTTTGAGCTCGATGAAATTCTCTGGCATGGGAGGTTTGGTAGGAGTAGTAACTCTATTATATTATGATATATATACATATATATATATATATATATTAATTCTTCTACCAATTCCACCCATGCCCACAATTTCCTCAGGCTTCTCTCTTTCCCTTCTTCATCTCAGTCAACCCAAAGTAATCTCAAAATATTTTATATCTATGTTCTTGTGGCGTGAACTGTGTGTGAAGTAACAAGGAGGGTGAGAAAGGGATAAGAGGGAAAGGGAAAGGGTTTGCTGGAAGTTATGGGTGTGGGGGGTTTGGGAAAAATTGTAAATATATATTTCCTAATAATTTTTTTTGTTAGGGAATATCTTGTTAAAGGAATTTTCCCAACGCCTCCCATACCATTGATTTCCAGCTCTTCTTCCCTTTCCCTATCTTGTTTCTATTAACTTTTTGGCTTGGAATTAAAGTCCTTATTCAATCAGGTAATGGTATGCAAATTTGTTAATTCTTATTTCATTTTCCATTTTCCCCCTTATTATTTAGATGTTGTACAACAATTTTCATTTATGTTAAAGAGGAGGAAAAAAACACTTTTTATCCTAGATATGAAGTGTAAGAAGAGAACCAATTTTTTAATGTGGGCATTATTGTTAAATATCCCAACTCCTAACCATATTATTAATATTTTCAAAAGTTATATGTGGTGGATTTGTAGTCTCAAGGAAAAACTCATTTATAACGTTAACTATGTGTCTAGATCTGCGTGGTATTGTAATAGTAAAAAGCCGTATCTTTTAATTCAAACATTTTTGTTACATTTTGGTTACATATTTTCTTTCATTTGAATTTCAGTAATTTTCTGTTCAAAGCTTATGCACCAAAAAGGTCAAAAGCAGTTTTCTTTTGCTTTGTTCTTTTGTTTAAACGGTGATCTGGATAGTATGCTCTTTAGCCTGTGTTCTTTAGCTTAGTTGCTTAGGGTTTATTGTATCACTTGGTCAGGTTGGTTGCATTGAAATTTAACTGGGTTAATAAGGCAAAAAAAAAAAAAAAAGCATGTACTTTATGACGGGAATAAAAGTGGTATCATCTTGTGATCTTTCTTATTAGAAGTCTGTTTTGGTGACTGCCTGTTAGGAGACAATATCAAACCTGGAGAAATCTTTTTCAGGATACATGAAATGAGTATGCCCGTTTCCATCTATTACTCTATTTTATTTTAGAGTTGCTTTAACTTTTTTTTTTTTTTTAAATAAAGCTGTTTGGTATTGTTTTTAAAATAAATGAAAATATTTTTGTTATAAAAAATAAGTTTTTTTTAGAATTGTGTTAAGAGTGTTTTGAAAATTTTTGTATCAAAAAGCGTACAAAAACATTTTTAAAAATTCTGAGAATAAAGACAAACGGGCCGATCATCATATCTTGCAAAAAGTTTATCTCTAATTTTTTTATTCCAAACTTTACTCTTAAAGAAGTATTTATTTCATGTATTTTTTTTTTTACTTTTTTTTTGCCTTTAGGGTAAAATATGAAGTCTAAAATATTATTAAGGATTTTTTAATTGATTAAACTTAAAAAAACATATAGTGCAAGAATGCATTTATATTCAAATTGGTGTTGAAAATAACGTATGGTTGGAGAGTAATTAATGTTCTAGTGCTTGATAAGGACTCTCCAATCAAGCGTCAATTTGACTTAATTTTAAAATAGAGCATTAATTGCTCTCTAACCATGGGTTAATTTTAACGTCAATTTAGGGTGAAGCAATAGTATTGCATCCTACATGCTGTGTTATCTTATTTTTATTTTGGGTTTAATCAATTAAAAAAACTCTAATAATATTTTATACTACGTATATTAATCCCAATGCATATTTTTCAACAAAATTTCTTCTGTTTGTGTCTTTTTTATTGATAATTCATAACTTTCACAAATAATATCTTTATTTGTTTTATTTCTATGATTTTGGTTAAATTAAATATTAGTGAAAATTAATATGTTATTACAAAAAATAAAAATTACACTTATTAAAATTAAGAAATTAAATAATAAATATTAATAACATTGTACATGATTCCTTGCTTGACATAGACAAAGCAGAGGTAAAGAGGCTTTTATTGCTCTTCGAAATGCATTAATTGATCATTTGTGGAGGAGTGTACTAATTTAGACGAATAAATGACCTTTGGAGTTTTTTTTTTGTGTTTATGTTAATTATTTAATATAATGTTTGGTTGTCAAATTTCTTTTGGTTAGTGTAAATTCAAGTTTAATTGATAAAATTTATGTTTAATTAGTAATCCTCCATTTTTGTTGATTTCAATTTACGAATCCAAAAATTGAGAGCAATGGGTGGTTATAGAGAATATTTCTCTTTAAGCTTCTCTCTCTAAAATTGTATAGGAGAAATGGAAAATCAATGATTTGCTCCCCTTGAGCATCTTTTATAGATGCTAGGTTGCTTTCTTTCAAAGAGAAGCTTTCTACTCCTTCTTGGAGGGAAAAACCCCTCTACTTTTTAGAGGAGAAGTTTGTTTTTAAGAGAAAGTTTCTACCATTTTTAGAATAAGTTTGTTAATTATATCTTATTTTAAATTATCTTATTTAAATTTAAAATATGATATAATTAGAAGAGGTAGAAAGCTTCTCTTAGAAGCAAACTTCTCCTATAAAAAGTAGAGGGGCTTTCCTAGAAAAAAGCTTCTTCAAGGAGTAGAAAGTTTCTCCTAGAAGGGAAGCAATTCTACTATTTATATATAGGTGCTTAGGGAGAGCAAATGGATTTTTAATTCTTCGACACAATTTTAGAGAGAAGGGTTCTCTATTACTATCCTTTGCTCTCTCATGTATTCAGAACATAGTCACTGTAAGTTTGTGATTCATTGCCAAACTTTTAATACCCGTATGTCCATTTATATAATTCGAAGACTAGGCATTGAAGACTTGTGGAATCAAAAAAGAAAAAATTTCCAAGTGTCAAGTTATTGACCTAATCCGACAATGATAAAATTCTTATTCTTTTATTTATTGACTGTATATTAATTAATATAGTTATAAAGTATGGCTAAAAGTTCTAATCAAATTTTGTTATTTATAGTTCTATCGCTTCTGCTATTTTCATTAATTTGGTTTAAGAAAACAACAATTAAATAATATGTAAGTAACTTTACAACAACTCGTCCTGATTTTAGGTCTAAGTAGGCAAATGAATGGTATTTGGAGTGATTCTGATTTCAAATCTTATAACTAAGTAAACAACTTATACAAACTTAAATCCTACTCACTTCGATTTATATCTACTTTGATTCATATTGGGTTGGGTATTGAAAGCAGTCTAACTTTGTTACTTCGAACTTGTATAACAAATGTGACGATAATGCATGTAGAATCTAAAGATGGTCAAGACATGAAAAATATAGTTCGTTTTCTTTTCATCCAGATGCATATAATATTGTTTTTGGATTTGGCAAACTAGATTACAAGTTATGCCTGTTTTTATGGAGCTTGTATAAAAAAAAAATTTGTTAGTACAGAATCCAAGAGTAATTCGGTAAATTTACAACTCTCAAAAGTGTAAAAAAAATAATGTAAACTCTCATTAAGTGTACGTTTTTAAGTCTTGATCACAACCCTAACCAGGCATAACTTCCACTATAGCTGGTCAAAATGCATAATCTTTATGTGGATTGCGGTGAGAAGAAAAATATCTCCACTTAGCATGTTTTGACCATCTTCGAACTCGACATATGTCACTGTCCAAATGGCCGTACAAGTTTAAACTAGAGCCCAGCTCAACATACTTCGGTATTTTGGTCATATCCCTCAAAATAAAATGACCTTTTGAATGATTTTAATTACAAGCAAAATAGCTACAAACGTTGCTGATTGAGTTTTGTCAAAATTTGACATAACATTAATCAACTTTCAAACAAATTGGAGCACAATTTTGACACTTGTTTTGAAGCGAAAGGTCTTCCAACATTTATCTAATGTATAGCCTACTTTATCTCACCTTTTAATCCGTCGACAACCTTATTTTTTAAATTTAACTTCAGGGGAGAAGGCGCCAAATAGCAAATATAGGGAAAAAAATTAGTAAAGTATGTTAAATGTTTTCAAGATATGTAGTTAAATAGTATATTGTGAAAAATTGAGATTTATTTCATGAGAGACTAAGGATAAAAACTTTAAAATACCCTCGCCTCTCTTGCTGGTATCGATGACGGTTAAGGTTCTTGAAGCATTTTTTGTGTCAATTTATGTCTACAATGAATCAAAACCTTACATATAGGGTATCGAAGAAAGTGAATTCAACACATATACCGACAATGACAAAAGATTATAAATATTGGTCTCAAGTTAAGTAAGTTAGATTAACCTTTTTCATTTACCAAGAGTTTCATTCTATCACCTTGGCTAAATAAAATTAATACATACTAAAAATTAAAAGCAACAAATACAAGTAAAAAAAAGTACAAACTTAAATTAAAAGAAATTAGAAGAAAGAACTTAACAACAAAAGAATATGCGAATACAAGAGAGAAACTTAGACAGTGATCTTGATCTATTACCAAGAAACCTTACAAGCTCATTTAAAGGCATATTTATAGAAAATTTGGAGAGCTAAATATCAACAAAAGGAGGTATTTAGCAGATTAAGAATGAGGTAATTTAGGAGACAAATTAGATAAATGTCTGAAGACTTTTTATTATAAAACAATTGTTAAATTGTGCTCCAACTGATTAGATAGATGCATATAAAGCATATGGTGTTTTGAAACGGACATATTTATTAATACATAAAGTGAATTTAATCATTACATTTCCGTGTATATATTTTGAATACTTTAAAAAAATCATAAAAATTTCATAATTGTCTATGTGACTTTAAATATTGTATATAAGTGTTATGTATAAAAGGATAATATTTAATGATGACAATTAAAATGGTCAGTGACTAATAATTAATTGCTATAATTAATTATTCAATTAAAGTATGAAATTTTTAATTGAGTGTTACTAGTTCAAATCATTTCCATTAAGAATGGAACAAACTTATAAGAACCGTTGATAAATGAGTGCACTGTACATAATAAAATTATATAAGACCGAGATATGATGAGATATAAACACCTAATAATTTTCATTAAATATAGAAAGTTTTAATCACATTGACCGATGGTTATATATAAAATGATCCTAATCATGAGTTATTAACAAACTCCTATATATGGATTTATGTCTTTTGACTTACTCGGTTCAGATTTGAGAATCAAATCTTATTCCTTGTATCTTGGAGCCATGATGAAGCAAGTAGCCAGAAATGTTAATATTACAAGATAAAATCCATTATTTTCTAACGAGAAACAGATAACTAATTCTTTTGAGTATTGATTCAGGGCTTGAATAATAAAAACGCTTAATTCATGATTAAGTTTATGAATTTATTATTCATTAGAGAATCTATGGCAGTCAAAGATAAAGAAGTAATTAGAGAGGTTAACGGAATTTACCTAGCTCTAACTATGAATTATTTATGGGGGATTGACTTATATGTAATGACTATATTGGAATTAATAAAAGAGTAATATATTAGTTAAAGAACTTAATTAATATATTGATTTTATTGGAGCTTGAATTACTGTTAGTCCCCTCGCTATCCTTAAAAACACTGTTTGGATAAGTGGAATAATTAGTTTAAATAATTAATTTAGAATTATAGAATTCTAAATCAAATATCACTCAAAATAAATTAGTTATGAATTAATTTATATTTATTAAATAATTAAATTGTTTAATAAATAAAATAAAATAATCAATTTTGGAAGTCATACAATGGGTGTGTCCCACTGTGTGTGGCATACAGAGTAGGAGCGTCCCACTATATGTGGTACCTAAGCTTAAAAAGGAAAGTCTCCTTGTGCACATCAAAGCTCCTTGTGCAAATCAAAGCTTATTTACAAAGTTTTTATATTTAATATTTTCAATATTGAATAAATGTGATTTAATTCAAATATGATAAGTTTTAATGCAGAGACAAATGAGATTAGGTAACAATCAGTATTCTCACCTGCTGCTATGGAGATGGCACCACATGCACAAAGGATTTCTCTTTGTACGGCGCCTATCATAGTACTAAGAGTGAGAAACTTATGTTTTTTATTTTAATTAAATATTTGATATTAAATTTAAAATAAAGAAACTTTCTAAAATTGATAAGCTCTATTGTTTGTATAAATAAAGGCCTCTTTTATTCACTTAAAAAATACTTGTGAGTCTTTGAGAGACTGAGAGTACTCTGCAAAAAAAACACTCACATAGGTGTGTAAAGAGAGAGACAGAAAAGAAAAGTTCTTCTATTTTTGAGTAATCACTAAAAACTTTATTCCTTTTATGCCCACACGTGCATCCATCTAGTATCGAGGACTAGGTGAGGACGATGTTGGTTTCATAGATAGATAACATCCCTTGCAATCCTTATTTCGGTTCATCTTCATCTCTCTATAGGTAAGCAAAGTGTTTACGTATTTATTTATGCGCAATGAATATAATCTACAATATTTTATAAAAGTTTTGAGAAAATTTTGTTAGACACGATCCATATCTGTATTATGTTTCTGCTATGTTTTGAGAAAAATGTTTTCCAAAACCAATGCTAGATTGCACTAAAATTTGATGATGATGGAGTTGGATTCTCACAAAATTCAAAATTGCAAAGTTAACCGTATTTGTTAAGAATCCAATGTTGCGAATTAGACCTAATTCTACTGAGAGTAAAATATGTGAAATGAAAATAAATAGAAGCACACAAAATTTATAATACTTTACCTTCGATGTGAAAACTATGTCTATTTTCAACTATTGCAGAAATTCATTATGATAAAAAAATTTACAAGAGAAAAATTGCACACTACTCCCTTTAAAGTTCTCTCGTTCTCTCTCGTTCTCTCTTGTCTCTTTATTCTTACTTCTCTCTCTCTCTCTCTTTTTTGAGTTGCGTAAATAAGCCTTAGCATCTCATATTTATAAGACTACAAAAAAGAGGTTAATTTTCAAAAAAAATTTGACATGGGCGCCATGACCACGGCCTCTTAGCATTGCAATGTCAAAGCCTGCTCTTTGTTTTGAAAATTCTAGACCTAATGTCGCGACCTCAGCTAGTGGGTGTTGACTTGTTGCCATCCAAGGATTCAATTCTCCAAAACTCTAGCAGTGCAGCGCTGCCCTCTCAAGGTTATGACAATCCCATAATCCTTTAAGTATGGTAATAATTCATCAGGGTGTTAAATTAAACTGCACAACTTACATCCAATGAAACTAGAATCATTCAAAAAATTATTTTAAGAGATACGCCTAAAAATAGCAAAGTATGTTGGCCTGGTGTCACGTCCCAAAAGAGCTCTTGTTGAGAGGTGGACAGCCCAGGACTTAAGTACTGCTCTTCGGTCCTCTACCTAGCTGATGTTGGACTTTTTGTACGTTACACTCTCCTCCACCCAATCGTGTGACGCCCCCGTCACGGATCGGCTC
The DNA here is from genome assembly GCA_946598075.1 of Artocarpus hirsutus. NCBI lineage: Eukaryota > Viridiplantae > Streptophyta > Magnoliopsida > Rosales > Moraceae > Artocarpus > Artocarpus hirsutus. Next base: position 9,560 of record CAMOHE010048189.1, read on the forward strand.
CCCTGAGGGTCCCACTAGACTGTGGAGAGTCCACACACCAGGCAGGCAGTACCCCACTCTGATACCACTTGTCACGTCACAAAAGAGCTCTTGTTGAGAGGTGGGCAGCTCAGGACTTAAGTACTGCTCTTCGGTCCTCTACTTAGCCGATGTGGGCTTTTTGTACGTTACACTGGGCTCTAAAAGGAAGCAAACTTTGTTAATTTGGACTATACAGTAAATGTGGTGGTGATGCATGGAGACTCCAAAAATGGTCAAAACATGAGAATCTAGATCTTTATTTTTCTTCATCTATATGCATGCAATTTGGCCAAGTATAGTGAAAGTTAGGCTTGTTTTACCCCTTTGGAAAAAAAGAAAACAATTATTTGTCACAACATAAGATTTATTTTATTTTTTAGCATAACTTGCATCACTGGTCTTTCAACTAGATCTTTAGTAAGTAACACTTTGATCTCTCTTCTTTTAATTTTGATAAAACAGCCTTTGAAATCTTAAAACCTTGGCAATTAAAGGACCTTCTGTTAAAATTAGCATAAAACCTAACAGAATCAGACATGTGCACACCACAAGGTTTTTTTAAATGACATTACTGAAATTTCCTTGTTAGGCCATGATTTTTTTCCCCTCTTCTCTTATTATTTTACCTTTTTTTTTTCATTTGGGGTTGTTCATATAAAATCAGTAACTTAAGGAGGAACTTCATTACTGTTGGTGAGGTGAGCAGTAATGTAAAAATCAAATCTAAAGCTGGTAAAAGAAGATCTGAGGCTCGAGAGATCCCTCCATCACGCTAGCTTTGCCATATGCACCACCAGCCAACCCCATCGAGCCTACATCCAGTCTAGCCGTAAACAATGGATACTAGGTGTTGTGCATATCGAACCGTAGGCTGAGGAGCAAAAAGAGGAATCCGCCCAAGGAGGGGCTTGCGTCTGATTAGCTAGTTGGTGAGGCAATAGCTTACCAAGGCGATGATCAGTAGCTGGTCTGAGAGGATGATCAGCCACACTAGGACTGAGACACAGCCCAAACTCCTACAGTAGGTAGCAGTGGGGAATTTTTCACAATGGGCGAAAGCCTGACGGAGCAATGTCATGTAGAGGTAGAAGGCTTACTGGTCGTGAACTTCTTTTCCCGGAGAAGAAGCAATGATAGTATCTGGGGAACAAGCATCAACTAACTTTATGCTAGCAGCCGCGGTAATACAGAGGTTGTAAGCGTTATCTGGAAAGTCGCCTCTCCCCTTCTGCATGTAGCCCATGCCACCTGCAAATCACCCACTCAAAGGTCGGGCTAACCAGATCTAGGAGGCAACTGAATCGACATCGCTAGAGGCATGGAAGATCACAACGAAGGCCGTTGAAAAGTTCGGTGCAAACCAGATCCCACTTAGAATTCGTGCGAACCATATACGCAGAGCAACCTAATTGCATCATGACTTTTTTTTTTGTTTTCTTTGGTTATTTTTAGTTTGGATTTTTTTTACTCAGATTATAACCGAACGATTTTTTTTTCTTTTCTTTTTTAAGGAATAACCCAACGATTTGAGTGCAAGTTTGTGCAAACCTATAAATGCTTGCGACAATACAATTTGAGTTTTTGGAAGAAGTACAATTTATTATAAACTTGGTTCTTGTTTTGCTTTGTACTATGATCAGGTTATAGAGCTTGATGGACAAGAGCAACCTTAGTTCCCTATGCACAAAAGCTGGCATTATTCCTTGTTCTTCTTATTCTTCTTCTTCTATTTTTTTTCCCTTCCAAACATGAGAAGTTTCGGTTCATTTTAATAGCAGTTTCTATTTTTAAGTTTAATATTACACACATTTTAATTAGTTGACTAAAATTTGCTATTTTTTTTTCTGCTCCCATTTTGTTTTTTGTCTTTTAATTTAAATTTTTATATAGCAGATGTAAATTATGTTATTTTACTATTATCTCCCTTGAGGTTAGACCAAATGAGAAGCACATGCATGTTTCTGTTAGGTTTTTGACGGAGTTTAATGGAAGGTCCTTTAATTGCAAAGATTTTAAGAGTTTGAAAGTTGTTTTGTTAAAATTAAAAAAAGATGGACTAAAGTGTCACTTGCTAAAGAGTTGAGGAACTACTAATACAAATTACTCTATTTTTCAAACTTAAGAACAAACAGATGCTTTAATTAGGTAAATTAACAACACTTGTAAAATGATGATATCATTATAAACATGATAGTTTTAAGTGTTTATCATAACCCAACGGCATAACTTCGGCAAATTTATACAAATTTTATGTGGATTTAGATGAGAGAGAAAGAATATCTACGACTTTTATGTTTTGACCACTTTCAAAGTCAGCATGTATTATAGTCCAACTGGCTTTACAATTTTACTATAAAAAAAAATTGGCTTTACAATTTTGAGTTAACAAAGTTGGATTGCAACTAACTCCCAATCCTACGTACTGTGATCTTTCGAAATATAATAGCCTTTGAATGATTTTAGTTGCATTGGATATAGTCCAATTGGCTTTACAATTTTACTATAAAAAAATTGGCTTTACAATTTCGGGTTAACAAAGTTGGATTGCAACTAACGCCCAATCCTACGTACTTGTGATCTTTCGAAATATAATAGCCTTTGAATGATTTTAGTTGCATTGGATATAGTCCAACTGGCTTTACAATTTTACTATAAAAAAAATTGGCTTTACAATTTTGGGTTAACAAAGTTGGATTGCAACTAACGCCCAATCCTACGTACTTGTGATCTTTCGAAATATAATAGCCTTTGAATGATTTTAGTTGCATTGGATTCTTAATAGATAAGGCTAAAGCGTGGCTGTTTTGTGTTTTGTTGTACTACTAGAAATTATAGAATATATGATGTTCAATAAACAACAGTTTCTTACATACTGTTGTGTTAAGGGGAAAAAACACGTGAGGAGTACGCGTAAAATACAAAATGTTGTGGTAGTGAACGAAAGATTTCACGACGGTTTTTACGAAAAACCATTGTGGTGTGCAGCATATTACACAACTGTTTCTAGTAAAAACCATCGTGAAAAAAAGTCAACGGAATTTTAAAAGCCCATCCTCAACACAATTAGCAAAATTTCAAAAGCCTACTTGTTCTCTCTTTTTCTTATTCGAATTAATACTCAAACCAACCCCGTCTCTCTAAACTTAGCCTTACATCTCTCTTTAACCCTCAAAACCCTCCCCCTCTCTACTATGATCATCGTCATTGCCGTCTTTGACTAAAAATTTGCAAAAATATGATTTTGCAAAAATTTTACAGTTTAGTGTAAATATATGATTTTGCAATCAGGGCCTTGTAATAATACATAACATAGGACTAGCTATCTTATGAGAAATTAGAAATTTTGGTAATTTTTTTTGCTAATATCAGATCTTTCATGATGGTTTTTGATAAAAACTATTGTGGAAACTATATCTTACACAACAGTTTTTTGTGTAAGATAAAAAATTACCAAGATTATACAAAGGTTATTAATGAAAATTATCATGTGATCTATCCATTCCACGGAGGTTTTTTGTCAAAATTGTGGTGGTAGCCTCTCGTAGAACACCCTTAGCACCCGTCATTAGCGTCATCCCACGACGGTAAAAAACCGTCATGAAAAGTCTCTTTGGTATCACGAAGGATGATCTCACGATGGTTTTTTAACCGTCGTGAATATTTTCAATGACTGTTATAATCCTTAGTTTTTTGTAGTGTCAGCGTCCATTATCAATTTTTGGATACAAGTTGGAGCATAATTTGACAACTTGTTTTATCATAAAATGTCTTCCAACATTCAACTAATGTGTCTCCTACTGTACCCCACTTTTAATTTGCGTAAGGCCTCTTTTTCGAAATTTAATGCCTCAAATTTTCTATAAACAACCCTTTAAATGAAGCTTGTAAGGCATCTTAATGATAAATCAAGATTGTTCTCTTAGTCTTTCTCTATGTTCTCATATTCTCTTGATGTTGGGTTCTTTGCTTGTAATTTGTTTTAATTCAAGTTTATGCAAATTTCTTATATTTGGTACTAGTTTTTTTTTTTTGTATTTCCTTTTTTTAAAGTTTCTGCTTATTTCTTATACATGTTGTTCTTAATCTTTAATGTCTTTTTAATTTCATTTTACTGAGGTGATAATGTAAAACTCTCGGTAAATAAGTAAAGCTAATTTTTAACTCTCTTAACTTAGGACTAACGTTTATAATATTTTGTTGTTGTTAGTGTATGTGTTGTATTTACTTTCTTTAATACCCTACTTGTAAAGTGAAAGTCTTAGTTCGTAATAGATATATAGCTTATTTGGGTGGACTTTTTAAGCCGTGTTTGGATTTTTGAGTCTAAAATCTGTTAGATTGACGCAACAAATGCTCTAAAACTTTGATATGTTGTAAATAAAGAATGACATAACTAATACTTGACCCCATTTATGAATGTTGACATTATAAAGTAAATACAATACCATACACTACGTGATTAGGCTTTAATTATAAAATCCTCCAATTGGTTCAATCTGTTCATTTTACTTTTGTTAAGATATGTTTTTTTTTTCTTTTTTTACTGGGCAGTAGCTTTAAGCATTTTTTGTTACTCAAAAAAAAAAAAAAATGCAGAATTATCTAAACAAAAAGAAGCAAACATCGTTTGCTTTACAAGTTTCAACTACAATTTTTCTGTGTGTTTGGTAGGAGGAAGTGATGGAGGGAGGGAGAGATATGGAAAGAAAGGTTAAATCTTTTGTTTGGTTTAAGGAAGAGGAAGAAGGAGAGTAGAGATGGAAGGATGTGGTTTCTCTCATAGCTTACTAAATTGGATCCTTCCATCAATGAGAGAATCCGAGCAATCTATCACTTCAAGTTTTGAAAAGACTATTTTATCCTCTAAATAAATAACTAACAAATAATAATAAACTTACTATATAATAATTTTACAAATAACTATTATCTATCATCTCAGCTTCCTCTTCATTCTACTAAACAACATAAAGGATTACTACAATCTTATTCTTTCTTCATACTCTCTATCCTTCCAACTCTGTACATTTTTCTTACTCGTTATCCCTTATACTCTCTATTCTTCTTACCAGACGGAGTATTAATTTAAAACGAGGGGAGAAATATAATTTTGGTTCAAATTTCAAAAAAAAAAAAGAAGGCAAAATTTCTACCTGACGAGCAACAAGAAACAAAAGAGAGAGCCTACTTTGCCAAGATTTTCAAATCCAAAAGTTTTTCTCAACATTTCTGATTGGTAAAATATGACATTTCTTTTCCCTTTTTTTTTGGTTAATAGTATAATATGACATTTCGAGAGAGATAACTTGCACCCTTTGATTCAAACGACAAATGGTTTTCCAGAGCCAAAAATGGACAAAATGTTTACTAAAGCAAAGAGACAATAGATACGGAGGTTCGATTTCCAAACTTCAACTCCTTTTCCATGACATCTATCCTTTGCTTTGATGCCCACCCACGTGAAAGAGAAGCTTTTGCAAATTCCAAACGGTCCTTCCACAGTTGCACTACGCTTTTTCATTTCCCTTTCTCTCCTTATCATTTAATATATAATAATAATAATGGCAAGGACTTTAAGAAAGAAAGAAAAGTAGAAAAAACTAGGAAAGCAAGCTAGCTCCCTTATTAGCCTGTTACGTATGCGTAAGGATTATCTCATCCCTTCTCACTCTAGGAAGAAATTTTGGGGGGATGGATAACTTCAATAATTCTCCCTTGCTAGTCACTCCTTTCCGATCTATTTTCTTGGCCAAAAATTCAGCGAAACCAAGTCTATGAAAGCCCCATATATAGAGATATTGTTTGGCGGGTGGGGAAAGAGAAAGTGAGAGTGACGCTGACAGCTGAGAAAAGGAGTATGGGTAGCTGGAAGTTATTGGTGTGGCGGGTTCGGCGAGTGTTAATATGCTATATTTTTTTTAGCGGATAATTCTTACCGACACTTCTCATACAAGTCACTCTCAGCTTTTTCTTCCACTACCTAAACTTATCTCAACTTTGATATGTCTTATGTTGGAGTGAGTAAGGTAAATCATTTACAATATCTTTTTTTTTTTTTGAAAAATGCTTATTAAGTGTCTTTACAAATAGTTTAGAATCAAAGTTATCAATAAAAAAAAGAAGGGAGAATTTAATATAAATGTACATAAATATATATATTAAAAGGATAGGCATTTCAATTATAGGTATTTAGTAAACCAGTTTGAATTGAAAAAAAAAAGTTTAAATATTGTATATTTGAGAGTTTTACATAATAGTTGATTTTTACTTTATACTGTAATTGCCAAGTGATTTACACTGTGAATATTTTGAATTAGTGAGTTCGAACCAGTATACCAAATGGTATATTAATCTCAAGCTAAATAGTAAATATTTTCCCCTATTCTAGGTCCATGGTATTGCTCTAAATTTATGCTTCTGCCTTGCCTTAGTGATTTAGCAGTTTCTTTAACATTTGTCTTAATTTTCTTTTTTAAGATGCAACATGCTAGGTATTTTCTAGTCTTATGATTGACAATTTGTAACCAACACTGTCCATGTTCCTTTCTTTTTTCTTTCTTCCGAGCTTTAAGTCTTGTGTTTGACATAGACCGATCTTATTGTGAGAGAAAATTACAACAATACAAAAGGAGGTCCGAGCTTGAGTTGGTAGGGTGTGCAGAACGAAAAGTTAAAATAAATTTATTGTAGTATATAAGAGCTTTACATTATAGCTTACTTTTGTTTTATACTGTAATATATTAAAGCTTTACATTGTAATAGTTGGAACGACGTTGCCAAATGAAGCCTAAGGTGTCGATTATTTATTTGTTAGACAAAGAGTTAGACAGGCAAACTAGACAGAGGATTCGAGTTTAGTAAACATATTTAAATTAAAAATGATGGTTGGAATTGAATTATTTCGAATCCTTTTGTCAAACATCAGTTCCAAACTGAACTGAATTGCCAAACACAGGGCCACTTGTTTGGGCATGGCTATTGGGCCTTGTCGAATTTGTGGGTTTATGCAACACAAAACGACAAGATCCAACCCTACACATATTGATGAGGCCCGCCGTCGTCACATGCAAACTCCAGCTCTGGGGATGGGACTCGCATGACACAAAGGTTACAATCATATAAGCAATTGTGTTAAGATACTGATGGAACTACTCTAAATATCTAGATACATATAAAAAAAAAGGCAATCTCCTTATTAGTTGTAGGCTTTACTACCGTTAAAATTACATTTTGACGTCACTAGTGCCGGGCATTGCAAGAAACAAGGATTTGGGTCTCATAGGATTTTGTACGTGCAAGACCCACCCCCTTGTGTCTTATGGTGCTTGGCACCAGTATTGTTAAACAACATACATTGTGGCCACGTAGCATGGTGCATTGTTTCTCAACAAAAAGATGCCGGTCACGATTCTGACACGACACGGGAACGTTGCATAAAGGCTTGTCACTTTCAGAGTTGTGCCGACTATCATCCTGCTTGGAAACATTTTGCAATAGTATTTCACTAAACCATTTTATAGAAATTGATCTTTTAGAAGGTTTCACTTTGCGTGCTTTTTTTGTACATACATGCTTATGAGGAGAAATCTCAAGATATGTGCAACATTGGTACCCAAATACTCTTTCCTATGAGGTTATATTTTAAATTACATAAATTTCACGTGGTTATGGAATTTCAGTACGTTTCACTAGCCCTTCGTGAGACGCCCAAAAATAAACCCACCCCTTTCGATCCATTGAAATAGAATAAGTGCTCATGGGTAGTGCACCGAAACTCACAATAGTACTTGCAAATTCATTATGCCATCGAGAAATATCTTGATAGATTAGAGAAAAAAAAGATAAAAAAAAGAAAAGAAAAAGAGAGTTGAAAGAGTGTTGAAGTTTATCTATTTAAATTGGTTGAGTAACAAAAGATTTAAATAATTCATATTAATTGTTTTATATAAATAATATGAGTGGTAGTAAGGCACAATTTATTAAAAACTTTAGTTTTTGTGGCATGAATAAACACATTTTTTAAAAGTATAGCGTAACATGGAATTTTCTCTACATTATAGACCTGCTCATTTAAAATGATGGCCGAATTCGCAAATGAAAACTGAGAAAACTTACAAAAATGGCTTTACTTGGGCTCTAATCTCTGTTATGTGAGACCTATTATTTGTAAGTGGTGGGATTATAGTCCCGTGGGGTTTTATAAGAGTACTTCTAAATTTATGAGTACATCTATTTAACCCCAACTATAGCTCCATCATTTATATAAATGGTGAGCTCCGCCTGATGAATCAAATCACCCAATTACATGTAAGCGTACCATTTATGAGTGATGGGATATAACTCTATTAGATTAAATACCATGTTCAGTAAATTTATGACGCTCACCTTGTATTATTTTCTATTTAGAGGTTTTTATTAAACTGTGTTATTTTCTATTTAGAGGTTTTTATTAAACTGTGTGTTGGTAACTTTCTAAACCTCGTATCAAAAAAGATTCATTTTATACTTACAACTTCAAAACATCCTTGAATACCCACAAACTTTTCCAATTCTAAATTAAGTGTTACTTGATTTTCAAAGGTGAAGAAAACGACTTCTTACTTGAAGAGACGAAATGGGGAGAAGAAAGAAATGTGCGAAGCGTAGTGAGAGGGAGAAAGGGTGGCCGAGTATTGAGAGAGAGAGAAATGAAAGAGTTATGTGATTTTCTTTCTAATTGTGCTTTAAATATTGTCTCTAGTTTAATCTTAGTCTTTATATTTTGTAGTTACATATTAATCCTGGCTTCTATGGTGTTTTTTGTACTCTGTTCGTTAACTTTAATTACTTCAAAATTCTACTTTGGTCCTGTAACGCGTGAAGAACGGGGTTAGAAGTTGTAAGAAATTAAAGGTACGTAAAACGGATCAATTAATTTAAAAATGGTATACGTGGACATAAACAAAAAAATAAATAATAGCATATATGTTTTGGAGTCTCAAAATATAATAAATCGTATAGTAGTCCACTTAATATTACAAGTGACCATAACACAGTTACAAGGACAACGTTGAATGATACAATCTATTCACAGACATACTATAATTGAAAAACATTGTCATCTTGAAATCACACATGGCACCCATGGAAACGAAAATACAGAGAGCGAAAGGCTGAATAGGATTATCTTTGAAATGCAAGACTAAAATAGTAAATGAAAAGTGCATGAATAGTTAAATATATAATTTATAACACACTTACCAATAAATGTTGTATGATTTATCGAGAAATCATAATTATATATTTATTTTCGTAAGATCTAGAAACACCATTATAGTGGTCCATACGGGTTTTTAGGACTTGTCCCATAAGACGCCCTCTGCGTGACCTGAACTCTGAAAACTCTATGCACAAAATTCAACTAACTTGAGAATATCACGTTGGTTAGTGTTTGAAAACTATTTCAAACACTTTTTCACTTAGAGAAATGGTATTAATTTTTTATTTATTAAAATAATTCTAGGAATCATATTTTCAAAATATTTGAAAATAAATTGCAAAACAATTCTTTAAAAACATTTTAAAAATACAATTTAAGACCAAATATCTTAAAAATCATGACTAAGAAGAAAGCGATAGTGTTCTTACCTCTCAGGCTTAAAGTTTACAGATTAACTTCTTAATTCTTCGTGTTTCATTGACTTTTGAAAACTTGGTCCCATTAGTGTCTTGAAACTTTCATAATCAAATCAATGACTTAGTTCCGCAACGAATCATAAATAGTAAATAAGTTTATTATGTAAAATGGTTGTTTAATAGTGTGCCATGATAATGTAATAACCTTTCCAATTTCAATATGCAACATTCAAATTTGAAATTAATTAATAAAATTTAGAGTAAAATATTGTGAGTTATGGAGGAAAAATAGGCAGTAAAAGTTTCAAAAAGGATCAGAGGCTTCGGGGAAAATCCTAGAAGGCAAGGAGGACATTTGATTACGAAAGGGCAGTCGACTAGGTTGTCCCAAAAACCAACACCTCAGTTCTGCATTAGCTTTGCCTCGACCCCCAAAACCATCGACCCACCACCCCGTTGTTGCCATCGACCCTACCGCTGAGCCCCAAAACTCCTTCTTGAACCCACCCACTCTCTCTCCTATCCTCTTGAACTTACTCTCTCTCCCCTTTTCAAAATTACTCTCTCTCTCTCTCTCTCCATCTATGTGAAGCACTTCGCTTTGTTGCCTTCGTTCCAGCTATCTCCTCACGCACTCCGCAACGCCGTCGTTGTTCCAGCCTGCTTTGCCTCCACTCCAAGCATTTGCTGTCATTATCTTTTCCCAATCTTAAGGTCCTTCTCTCTCTCTCTTTTCGTTATTAGCCAAGAAATTTGTTGAAGATTGCTGTGAACTTTGTTGAAAATTGCTGTAAAATTGTTGGTTTATATTGAAATTTGTTTGAATTTCATTTTGGATGATTTTACATATCAATTTGTATTATTTTGAGAGTTTTTCTTGTAATGTCTATCACATATTTGATAAAATTCCGCTATGACTGTCATAGCAATATTATTGTGTCTTTTGTCGCTCAAAATTACTAGTTATTTTTTAGGGTTTGCATGTATTTGTTTTGATTTAATTATTTCGTTTTGTTCATTAGATTTTTAATTTATTATTAGTTTTAATATTATACGTCTAAATTTTTTTTCCTCTTTGCTAATATGTTTTTATTATTTATGCATGTTGGTTTTAATAATTAGTTTTAAATTATTATTGTAGGTTGGTTTTGTTAATTTTAGGATTTTGTTATTTTAGTGTTTTTTTTTATTTTGATTTAAGGTTTGTGTGAATTAGTTTTAATTTAATTATTTAGGATTTTAGTTTTAGTTTTAAAATCAATTTAAGTTATTTGGTTTGTTCATTAGTTTTGTTAATTTATTGATTAGTTTAAATGTTAGTGATGTTAATTTTTTTATTTTTGTTAATATATTTTTTTATTAGCTATGCATGTTGGTTCTTTCTATTTAACACTTAGTTGAGTTGTTTATGTGTTTAGTTGATTAATTCTATCAATTAATTTTGTTTGTGTTTTAACTTTATGTGATTGTTGTGGTCATATTAATTTTGTGTATGTGATTGTTTTGGATAGAGGATTTAGTTAAGATTAGGTAAAAATGTCCCAAGAGGGCAACGAGAAGAAAGTTGACGAGGAGTATGCTTAAGACTCGTGGAGCATGAAGAAAAACCTAGTTCGATCCCAAAGTAGATTATGAGCATGGAGCCACTTTGATGAAAAGAATCCTTGGGATAAAGTTAAAGGGAGAAAGAATAAACGTCACATTTTTCAAAAAGGCCAACCAAAGGACGATGCCAGAGATGAATTGCATAGTTGGTTTGGAGTTCTTAGTCGAGAGCACATTCCAATATGGATATAAGATTAAAGAACAAAGAACTTAGGACCAAAAAAGATCTTATTTAAAGAGAGATCTATACAGCTTTCGCCATTGAGGAATGGTATAGAAAAAAAGCTTTAAGTATTTGTGGAGACCTAGCAAAGGGGGTTTAGGCCTAACCTCTATGTCACTTTTGTAGAGCTCCACTATGAAATTTTGGATTCAGATCCAAGTGTATTTGAGTGGCCTTCTACGGTAGTACGCTACTACCCCAATATATTTGACAATGATTGGAGTAAATTTATGAAGTATTGCCGTTCTGAAAAATTCAAGCGAATATGTCACGCCCCGGAGTACGGGAGGTGACGTGGTGGTTTAATTAAGTTAAATAAATAAAAATTTAATTAAAAACAAGGTTTTAGAATTAAATTTATAAGTAAAAATTTGATAATTTAAAAATCGTTTAAATAGAATAAGTTAAAGAAATAAAATGAATCATCGTTATAATTAAACAAATAGTAAGAACATTAAAATAATTAAATATGGGGTGG
>CAMOHE010048189.1:21760-33562 GCA_946598075.1 Artocarpus hirsutus
TTGAGGAATGGTATAGAAAAAAAGCTTTAAGTATTTGTGGAGACCTAGCAAAGGGGGTTTAGGCCTAACCTCTATGTCACTTTTGTAGAGCTCCACTATGAAATTTTGGATTCAGATCCAAGTGTATTTGAGTGGCCTTCTACGGTAGTACGCTACTACCACAATATATTTGACAATGATTGGAGTAAATTTATGAAGTATTGACGTTCTGAAAAATTCAAGCGAATATCGCAACATGCAAAAAAAATAAGAAAACAAAATAATATGGCTCGAGACTAGGTTGAGACGAATATAAAAAATTAAGTAGAAATTGGTAATTTAATATCCTACTCCTATTACATATATGAATGATTTCATTATTAATATTTTAGTTTTTGCTGACCTAGTAAAATTAATATAGGTTGTAGAGACCAATGAGTGGCCAAAAAGAGAGAAGCTGTGGATAAAATCCCGTCAAGGTCCTGATGGCCATTTCAAAGATCCATCATGTACACAAATTAGCCAAATGATAGTAAGTTTATTAAGCTCAAATCCTTGCATTGTACTTTTATAACTCTTGAAAAATATTAAGAAAGAACAACTTGATTTGTTATTATTTAATCTATAGGATGATTTCTAGAAGTAACAAGCTCAAGGAACCTTCATATCCGTTGGCACCGATGAAATACTTATTAGGGCATCGAGAAAATCAAAACATTTAGGACATGTTCACGATCAATCAACATATGTCAAGCAGTCTCAATACGTCAAGCTACTAACAGCTTTGACAGTAGGAGACGAAGTGGTAGACTTGAAACAGGAACTTGCAAAATTACGAGACCTCATGGACAATATAATTTCACAAGGAGGTATTAGATTGATGGATGCGAGCATTTCACAACGTAGCAGCTTCAAGGCTAGCTACATCGCTCACAAAGAACAAGCTCCTGTGCCATCTCAAGATTTTTGAGCCTGAAGGACATAAAGAATATAGACTCTTTGTTGATGATAATATTAATGGTAGACTTTTACTGGCTGTAGTTGGAAAGGTGACTGATACAGTCCACAGAAGAATATTAGGGGTTGAAAACTTACGCGTTAATATTATAATCCCTAAAGCCAAAGCAGCAAGACTACCTTTTCTGAGAATGGAGGCAAAACTTATGGGCCAAGCTGCTGGAAGCTTTATGCTTGGTCGAAAACTTGAATTGAAGCTATTGAAACATGCCAAAGACGAGTGAGCAGCTAGTCGCATACCTGACAATGTTAGGGAAAGAAGCGTCCAAAAAAGAAAGGTGCTCCAAAATCCAGGGAGTCGTAACCTCCTACTTAGAAATAGTCCATTGAGGATTTTCAACCCGGTGCAAATGAGCCACTGCCTACATTTTTATATGTTTGATACTAAGAGCGATGATCGGCAATGACATGTCTATCTATGTGATGTTTGAAGACATTTATTTCATGCTCAACTTTGACAAAATTATAATGAGCTGTATAATAGTATACTTCAGGAAATAAGTCTATCATTATTTCTCTCTCTCTAAAATCAAGTAGACTTGTATTGTTATTGACAATAAGTTTGTGCATTGATTCTATTGCAGTCTTTTGGCGGAATAATATGAATGTACAAACATAAATGATCGATTCGGCTTCATATCTCCGGCGGTTATCTCAAGTGTTGCAAGGGGTAGAGAGAATGATGATGTTAGAGAGCGCGCCATGACTCTGTTTCTCCTAGTGATTATACCCGTCGTCACAAGTCCCTCGTTATATCCATGTTTTGTGGGAATAATGTATGTATAACAAAAGGCACTACGAGTGGGAAATAATTATCCTATTTTCTCTCATTTTACTAGGGCGCACTTTCCCTCCCTCCCTATCTTTCATGCATTTCCCTCACTTGCATTTGAAAGGAGTTTTGCCTTCTTAAATTGATTTATCTACATTTACTTTGGTTTTTAATCGTGACAATGGCTAAATTCACGTAGATTAGTTTTCACCAGACTTAAGGAAAAGACAAATTAGTTTTGCAAACAAGTTTTATCAGAAGGCCATTTCCATTGCCCGTCTAAGGGGCTGTGGGAATGTGGTCATATCTTATTACTAAAATCTTTATCAATCCTGGACTTTTTTTTTTTTTTTTTTGAAAGGGGTAATTGGTTTTTTTTTTTTCTTTTTTTGGGTTGTTGGGGGGGGGGGGGTGGTGGGGTGGGGAGGTGGTGTGGTGGGGGTTGTGGGGGGGGTGTGGGTGCTTGGGAATTTTGCTTTTTTCTGCTCGTCTCTCTTCACCTGGCAAGCATCCGAATATAGCAACGAAGGAAAAACAAAGAAGCAGCAAAGCAAACATGAAAACCAGCAAAGTTTTCAAATAGAATCGACGAAGAGTTGAAATATACTTGATTCCTTTTATATTTTGTTGTCTTCTATGCTAATGTAGTGTCTAGAATTCTATTTCTTTATGTACTTTTTTTTATTTTAGAAAAATGAACACTTTCTTTTGTTTTACAAATTTCTTGTTATGTTTTCCTTCGTTCTTCTCTCTTTTTTTTTTTTTTGGGTCCATTCTGTTTCCTTTTTTGTTTTTTCTTCTTCAAAATGAATTTGTCCAGCTAAATAATAAGAGGGAGGATAAATTTTATAAATTTCCCTAAAACTCTATCATTTATATTAACAGGCACTCTAAGCTTCTAAACAAGTTGGTTTTGCTCCCTGATCAATGTTTTGTCTCTAATTTCTCCTTTTGAATATTTGTTTTTTTGACAAAAGAGATAAGTTGTCCATTTGTTTGCGAGTTAGATATTGGATTTGTTGCAAGCTCTTTCCTTTCAAAATATTAGTCGGACACCAAAACTCATTTATATCAACTTCTTGTTGGAGGTATCCCTTCTTAATGTGGCCTTAGCATTATCATGTTAAAGTAAATTACTTGTTTAACTCATGGAATTAAGTAAGGTACATTGAAGTCATTTGAATGTGAATTAGTTGACTAAAAGTGCATCTAAGTTGGGAGTTTAAATTGCTAAAACAATTCTAACGCATAACACTTGAATTTTCAAGTGTAAAGTTTATACCGAATAATTGTTTTTAAGTTTGTAAACTTTCGTAAGTCTCCTAAGTGGGTTATTAACTCAAGTAAATTAAAAAGACAACTTATGGATGTTAATGGTAGCCTTTGATTAGCATTTCTCCCTATAAACAGATCAAGGTCCCAACTCATATTTTCACCCATTTTTGAATTAAGATGATATACACCACAAATAGTTACTCATCAACTATACTGAGAATAGTGAGTTGAAGACTGTTGATCACATTTCCCAATACAAAAATTTTAATCTTTGTAATATATTTACTCTCTTACTATGGATCACGGTATAATATAAAATATCTTATTATATCTTTGCTTCATGTATTTAAAACTAAGTATCTTTTAATTATGTTTATTTTTATTGTTATTATTATTTTTTATGCACGGGCATTTCTGTTCTTTATGAGTAGTCAATCAACTTATTGATCAAGTTCAAGGTGATGTTAATTCTTTCCTTAGTACTTATTCTTTTAAGTTGTGTATATTATGAGAACAACAATTTTACACTCTTATACTTATGAGTATATTTTGTATACAATAATTCATGGTAATTTCATATATACATCCGATGTTATAATTGCAATATATGTAAATATAATGAGAATTGAAATTCATGTAATGTTAAAAGTACAAGTACTTGTCAATAATTGATGATTTCCTCAACACAATGCATGGTTAAAATGCTTCAAATTAAATAAATATATTAGTGACTAACCCAACTGATTTTCACCATAATGCATGGTTTATTGAATGCTTTAAATATGTGAATTTGTTTTTTTGAATTGGTTTTACCCAATGATAATTAAAACTTTTATGATATTGTCGTAAAAAGCATTCAATTGAAGAGTTTATTAATTTAAGCTATGGAAAAGTTGCGAGAGTAATTAGGAAAATTACTCACCTTATGTTTTTATTGTTTTTCATCCCAACAGAAAATTATAACATTCGTTTTAGATTAGTTAAATGTGTGGTGTAATTAAAATTAAAAACTGCATGACAATGTTTGCACTAATTGTCTATATGTACTTATTAAAATTGTCATTTTCCAGCCACTAATCCAACCGCTGTTACTAGTTATTTGTCTGGCATTGAAGCTCTGAGTGGAACTAATTTTTAAGAAATGGAAGGAACCAAATTGGTGTTGTTCTAGGTTGTTTAGACTTAGACTACTGATTAAGAGAGTCTGTTCCCATAAAGCCAAAACCTGAAAGTTCTAACGAGGAAACGGCTTTATATGAAAAGTGAGAGTGCTCAAATCGCATGAGTCTGATGATAATGAAAAGTTCAATTACTCCTGCTATTTGGGGAGCAATTCTTGATTTAGATAATACATTGAGCTATACGAAATAAGTTGAAGAGCAATTTTTAAGAACTTACCAAATCTTTGGCTAGTACCCTTATAATTAAAATGATGACAATAAATTATGATGGTCGTTCTAGTGTTTGTGAGCATATCATAAAGAGGAGTGATATGGCCGCTCAATTAAAAGGAATGGACATAGAAATCTTTGAAGGCTTCCTTGTTCACTTCATAATGACTTCCCTTCATACATAATTTGGCCCTTTCAAAATTAATTATCATACGCTGAAAGATAAGTGGAAGATGAGTGAGCTGATGGCCATGTGTGATTTAAGAAGAAGAAAGGCTTAACGTTAAAAAGCCAGACGTTGCTCACCTTACTTTTGGAGGTCCAAATAAGAATCCCTTTAATAAAGGCAAAGGTAAGAAAAAGGGTCAAAATAATGGGGAATATCATATGGGGGGCAAAAGATGCAAACAAGATACATTGTCAATTTTGTTGTAAGAAAGGACATAAAAGAATAGATTATCTAGATTTTAAAACATCATTGGAGAAGAAAAGTAAAACCCATTCTTTTGTATCTTATGAATCTTATTTCGTTGATGTTCCGTCAAATACTTAGTGGATTGATACCAGTGCAAGCATATATTCACATAACAAATTCAATGCAGGGATACCTTATAAGCAAAAGACTAAGTAAAGGAGAGTGTAACTATTACCATATGGGAAATAGAAAAGAGGTGGATGTTGAAGCTGTTGGCACTTTTTGTTTAATATTAGATATTGGTTTTGTTATGGATTTAGCAGAGACAGGTTATGTTCCTGTTTTTACTAGAACCCTAATGTCGGTTTCAAGACTTGATTCCTATGGCTATGGATTAAAGTTTGGAAATAATAAAGTTTATATGTTCTATAATTCTCAGTTTGTTGGCCCTCGTTCTTTACAAGGTAATCTATATTCTTTGAAATTAAATTACGTATATGTACAGTTTCTTTTATCTTTTTATGTGAATGATAAAGTAATCTATATTCTTTGAATTTAGATTACTTATATGCATAGTCTCTTTAATTCTTTTATTCTTTTATGTGAATAATAAAGTAATCAGAAAACGAATTAGAGTAAATGAAAATTCATTTAAGTTGTAGCATAAGCGACTAGGTCACATTTCAAAAGGAAGAATGAAGCACCTTGTTAAAGAGAAAATTTTAAATTCACTTGATTTTTTTGATTTTAACACTTGTATATATTGTATTGAAGGAAAATTCGTAAAGACTACAAAAAAAAATACATCAAGATCCATTAAATTGTTAGAAATGATTCATACATATATATGAGGATTTTATCCAACCCTTAATGGGCATAAATATTTTATTAATTTTATCGATGACTATTATAGGTATGCTTATGCGTATCTTATGCATGAAAAATCTAAAGCACTAGATGTTTTCAAAATGTTTAAAGCTAAAGTTGAAAACCAACTTGATCGTAGGATTAAAAGTGTTAGATCCAATGGAGGAGATGAATATTATGAAAGATTCACTGAATTAAGTCAAAATCCTGGTGTTTTTGCCTTATATTTGAGAGAAAATGCTATCCTTTACAACTACACAATACTGCATACGCCTGATCGAAAGGGTGTAACGGAATGACGAAACCATCTTTACTAACATGATGAGAAGTACAATGAGCAATTCATCTTTGCCTACTACAATGAGCTATTCATCTTACTAATATCTCTACTCTCTCACTATGGATCAGAGTATAATATAGAATTTCTTATGACATCCTTGCTTCGTGCATTTAAAGATTAGTATCCTGGAAAACGCTTATTTTTATTCTTATTATTGTTATTGTTAGAAAATTCTTTACGTCTTCGAGCTCGTCAAAAGAAAGAAAGAGGAAACAAAAAATAAAAAATAAAAAATAAAATGAAAACCCCAAAAAACTTATTCATCAAAAGCAATAAAAATCCGCGCTCAAGTTCGGATTGAGTTTTCCTAAGAACTTGAAAACGAATACTTCCCACTCTCTACTTTCCTCCCTCCCTCGATCCCTCCCTCCTCTTCCTTTTTTGTACGTCTGCCATTTACAATACATACTCATTCATGCCCTCCAAATCGCCCCTTTTTTCTCAAAAATATCTGAGATGTAGTAGTTCTGTACTATAGGCCAAGTAATGAAAGAAATAATGAAGAATGTTAGTGTTGAAAAACAAAAATAAAAATAAATAAATAGAAAATCAGACGCTAGAAGGAGGGCTTGAACCTCCGACCTTGTGGTTAACAGCCACACGCTCTAACCAACTGAGCTATTCCAGCATAGTCACTGACTACGAGCTTCTAAATATAAAGAAATATTCGATTATTCTCTCCCCGACATGAACAAAACTTTTGACGTGAAAAAATTCGTTACCAGTCCAACCAATAAATATTGATGCAGCAGCACTCGATGTGCTATTTTGGCTGATTATTGTGATTATCATATTACGTCTATATGTCGCTTTGCTGCTTATTTACTAAGCCTTGTGTCGTTTGTTGTTCATGGGCTCATTAATTGCCTTTTGTCGTTTAAACCTTACTACACATCGTTTTGGTATGTGGCCCACTACCTGACGTTATGTAGGGCTTTCCTTTCCTAAAGGTGGTAGGGCTTTCCTTTCCTAAAGGTGAGACGCTTTTTCTAAAGATTGTACTGCTGAATTTTCAGACCTTTGAATTCCTACTTACAGGGTTCCCTCAATCCAAATCTTAGAGAGGTTCTCTTCGTCAAGAATTTGGTATGTGAATAGTGGGTTAATAACCAAAACGAAAAATTACTAGAAGCTATAAGATTAATTTTTATATATATTTTTAGTGGGGGTTATATATATATATATATATAACACAATACAATGCATATTAATGTATAAAGGTTTTTTTTTTAAAATAAAAAAAATTGTAAGAAATAACACTTTTTTAAAATTAATTGTAGTAAATAGCAGTTTTTGAAAATATCTTTAGTAAATAGCAATTTTATGGTGTAAAAAATATATTTATTATCCTTGTATTGACGATATAACTAATTTTTATTTACACAGTAAATAGATTTAAAGTGCAAATAAATTATTTATCTTATTGTTTATAGTATAAAAAATTCTTATTTACACAGTAAATAAATTATTGATATCATAAATCTATTATTTACTATAAATATTTTTTAAAACCTATTATTACTTCAATAAGTTTTAAAAATCTTATATTTCGCTCGTTTTCCTATTTTTTTAATAAAAAGGAGCAGGTGCTTAAGCCTCATTGGGCCAAGGTGGCTCCATTTATGTTTGCGATCTTCTTCTTTCTTAGCTTCGTATGTTCAAGAATAAGGCATATTGTTTCATAATCTCTTCGAATATAGTTTTTCATAATCATAACACATGTACATTCACGACAACTACTACTACAAAAAAAAAAAAAAAAAAAAAAGGAAGAAAAAAAACTTCGATTTGATATCTATACGTACATATAGCATCGGACCATGAATTTATAAGCCGATATTAAAAGGGCATGACAATTTTTTTTTCCTTTTAATAGTTTTGACAATAACTAATTTCATGAAATTAAGTGGCTAATCATTTTGTGAGATTGTAACCGTGATAATTCCCTTGAAAGGTGCAGAAACAAGTACTTTTGTGGCCAAAATAATACGCTCTATAATGATGATGCACGGCAAAAGGAACTTTATCCTAAAGTCTAATAATATCTTGTGAACATCGAAAAGGATTTGCATCCCAACACACAAGCAGATCCTATGCTTGGCAGAGGACAAAAGTTGAAAGAAAGAGAATAATAGAGGGATTTTTTAGGAGAAAATTGAATTATGGGTTCTTTGGTAGGAGAGATATGAGAAGAAAATAGGAAAGTAAGAAAAGCTCAAGAGGACGCACTATTTATAATCCGCCCAAATTTTAGAGTGATTTTGGAGAAAAGACTTGTTATAACTGGCATGATTAGGCAAATTATTTTCTTTTTCTTATTGCATATCTTCGAAAAAAATTTAATTTTATGCCTTTCACAAATAATTTTATAAACTTGTTTTGCAAAATTGTTGTAAATGAATTCGACATTACCTGTTGTCTGATTATGTTATACTAATATTTAAAAAACAAAAGAATTATCCTTTGTATATAGTTTCCAAAGAGAGTATGAACTTTAAAATTTAGCGATATTAAAGTCATTCTCATGTGATATTTTATTTTAATGAGTGCAAAGCTAGCTAAGAACGGAGTGAACATTTTGCAAATTAAGGATCAATTTGTAAATTAGTCAATAAAATCTAAAATTAAAAAATATCAGTCTATTACCAATCCAAAAGTTACAGTTAAAACCAATTCAAAAATATCAAATTTAATTTTGTGAATTCTGTTGAAAAAATTTAATTTTGTGAATTAATTTTAGTACTTTACGGATTTTTCAAACTTGATTAAGCGAGTAATAATCTAAACTTTCACATTGAGAATTTCTAACAATATTAATCCAAAAATCCTCCCAGCCAATGATCCCCCAACTCCGCACATTGAACAAAGCCAGTTCCGTTAGGCATCTAGGATACTGAGGACCCCACCAAACCCCATTTTTTTTAACCACAGTAAAATATAAAAAGGCTTAAAAGCAAAAACTTTACCAAATACCTAAACGGGATCCAATGCCAAGGCGTGCAAATTCCTCTCAGCTGTTTTTTTCACCCAAATCTTTTTGTTTTTTTTTTTCCTTTTATGTTTCTGACTTGTTTTTCTCTCACTTTTTTTTTTTTTTTTTTTTTTTGGAGTTTGGATGAGAATTTGAAAAGCAGAGGGGAAGGGAACGGGCTTGATACGGCTCAAAATGTCGTCCTCGTGTGGGTCCCACTTTGTGCCGGCTAGGATACCGTACCGAGGCCACATGTAACGCCCCGTGTCCGCCAATCACCTGACAGCGTAGCCACACAAGGCGCTTTATGGGACTTTTCACACAAAACCATCCACCATAGAGTATCCAATCATTGTTTTTTATTTTCTTTTATTTTCATGTTGTTGTTATTATTATTATCATTATTTTATCCCCTAATCTGCTTTCTGTTGGTGATAATCTGAATGATTTTGCATTTGCATAAAAGCATCTACACGTGCCATTTTTCTTTTCTTTTCTTTCCTTTTTTTTTTTTTTTTTTGTTCTTGTGCGAATAGTGTTTGTCTATTTGTTCATAATCTCTTCTTAAAACAAAACGAAGGCCAAAAGTTTTGTTTTCCGTTCTTAATTAAAGAACAAATATGAGTGAAAATCTTGCTTTTCGTTAGTTATAATTTGACGAAGAATCTACTTTGTCTTTTATTGGAAAATTGAGCTGCAAAAAAAATTTCTCAGGCTATCACATCCTTCAACCATAAAAAAAAAGTGATTTTCTCGAAGTGCTAAAAACAGTGAATTTTCTGGCTAAATGCAGACCAGAAAAAAGAAAAAAAAGACTTGAAAATCTGCTGCTAAGTTACTTAAAAAGAAAATTTGAAGCTATAATTTCCTCAAAAAAAAAAAATTAAAGCTACAAAATGAAGTTTGTTAAAATTTGTTCTTGTGAATATTCAACTTGCTTTTTTTTAAACTCAAATTCACATGTCATCAAGGCAATTTAGATTCCTAAACTATGTAAAAATTTGATGTTTAACTTACTTTATCAAGTCCTTTTATATTTTTTATTAATAGTCTCAGTGCTAAAGTTGATGATTGAGATTTTAAGCTTAATGGGGTAGTTAAGCTTTTTTTTTTTTTTTTCTTAAGGGGACAGAATGAGGAATAATAGTTTGTTGATACAAAATGTCATAAACATAACAATTAATGTAGTTATTCTTAAGGAACAAATCCTCACGCACAGACTTTTTTGGTTTTTTGTTTTTTTGTTTTTTTCTTGAATGCTCCACTTAAATAAATTTTCTTGAGTATGGCCTACTCAAAATATCTTTTTCTTTTTCGTGTATGCCTGTTCAGTAGTTTTCTATCTGATTTTTATCGATCAACTTTTTTCCCCTTAAATGTGTCATACTTGTTTATATATGCATGATGTATGACCAAATACTCATTTTAAGACATTCACATTGGTTCTTATATTTTTTTTAATCTTATTTTTTGTTAAAAATTCAGTAATTTAAATAACTTCTCTAGTATGCCTATATTGGGATATTTTTTTTTCTCAAAAGTGCCCTATACTCTAATATTTTTTCTAGCCATTCTCTAAAATGCTTTTCTCTACACTGCCCCTTTATTTCTCCACACTTAGAATATGTTTGGAAACAAAGAATCAAACTAGTAGTTTGAGTTAAAATATTATAGAAATTTAAATTTTATAAAAGAAAACGTTGTAACAAAATTCATTTGAACGAAAATTTTTGTTCAAACATATGTTTCCAAATAAACTCTTAATCTCATTAATTCTTAACAAAAGTTTTGCTTGTTTTGAAAGATTTATCAACTTCTATAACTAACAATCAACGCATTGGGACACTTGGAAAATAAACAATTTTGATAAATTATATAAGTATTATTACAATCAAGTACAACTGTAGAAGCATTTTGCAATGATTAACATGCATCAAACCAGTGACAGAGCTAGGCTTCTACTCTAGTGGGGACATACACTAATTTTTTTTAGTTGTTATGTATACAAATAAAAATAAAAATAAAAAGTTTAGCGTAACGTACATGCAAAAATCATATATTGTTAGGGGGCCACTAAACTATAAGGCCATTACAAAAAGAAAAAAAAAAAAAACTTAGTGGGGACGGCTACCCCTACTCGTTCCCAAGTGGTTATGCCTCTACTTTCAACTAGTATATGATAATGGCTCAAAAACTAACCTCCCAAAAACAAGTTATTATACAACAAAATTCGTTGGATTGACAATTTAATGATCTAATTTATAACTGAAAGTAGTTTTTCATCAAAGGCCACAAACTTTTGGCATGGATTTTGTAGATTAGAGTATTGAAAAGTCAATTTAACAATTAAGATAATAGTACCTATCAATAAAAAAATACAGCTCCTACTTGAAACAAACTTAGAAAATTTAGTCAACAGTGGCGGAATTTATACTAATATTATCAAGAAAAATTAAATAAAGAAGATATTAGATTTTAAGAATGGCGAGGACAAAATATTATTATAGAAAGAACGGAAAACAATTTTTATGTAATTTTATATACAATATTAAAAAAAGATCAAGGGGCCAAAAAGCTTTCCCTAGTTTTGGACCTAAACTTACTATTAACCCAGCTAAAAAAAAAAAAAATCTTGTTTGTTATTCTGACAAAAAAAGTGGCGCAATGGTGATGTCAAAGTTTGTTGTGGCTGCAAGCAAGAATCACGATGCAACATTTTGACCCGACGGCCAGGATTCAATGCCTTGATATCAGATCAAAAGGACCCACCGAGAA
>CAMOHE010048194.1:0-38680 GCA_946598075.1 Artocarpus hirsutus
GGGACAAATGGGGTATGTTGTAGAAGAAGATAAAGGAAGCATTAAAAAGGTAGTTGAGAAAACATATCGATGTCTCCTGGTAGTTGAGGTGAATTAATTCTATGTCTCCAAATGATAAGGATGCTATTTAATTGAGCATTAATGTAGTGGGACAAGGCTGATATAAGTGAGTGATAGGTAGATTTAAAATATTTACTACGGAGACTTAGTAAAAATGCTAAAATGACAAATTTATTTATATGATTTTATCAAAAATCATACCCGTTAAAATAACGGGTGTTTCACGTTATAACAAACAAAAGAACTTGACGAGAAAACATAACAAAAGACAAGTTAAGACACATAACAACCCGTACATATATAACTGTAGTCATATAACAATCCAAGAAAGTGAAATTATATTCATATAACTGATTCATACATAATTACATTCATTTCACGTTTCAGCATATACCAAACCCAAACAGCTGAAAACTGATGGATTTCATACATAATTACGAACTGTGGATAGAATTTAAAGACCACTTAAAAGATATTTTGTGACAATAAGTCAACAGTGGTATATTCTAATAGTCAACCATTCAATAATACTACATAAAGAATAAAGCAATCTACAATTCCATTTCCTCATTGGATAAACTCGTCAGCATTTCACAACACCCTTTCGTTTTGGAATGTAATCAATCAAAACACCCCTAAACTTCCAACTCAAACTACACATAAAACTTTTCATATTTGGACAAACAAACCATTCATTAAAGAGTACCAACCCATTTAGAGAAAAAAGGCAATCCACAAAAATTAATTTTCTCAAGTGACGAAATTAAAAAGGCCCTTTTGTTCAACAATTAAAAAAAAAAATTCTTTAGATTTCAATCCACTATGCCCATAGCAACCGTGTTGTATGTTAATTCAATTAACTCACAGCCTGATAAACAAAATTTAAGAAATAAAAAAAAAAAAAAATCACATCTTTAGTTGAATGGAATAAATTTCATCATTATTTTATTTTATCTTATTTGCAAAGCAAGCATAAATTTACTCAGATAAAACCCAATTCCGCCTGTTAAATTCTCGAGAAACAAACACGTAAATTTCAATTGAAAAAAAAAAAGGAAGAACCTGGAAACGAATGATGAACTCTTCCTCTTTGTCGACGTAGAAATCATTGAACTTGTCGAGCTATTCGTTGAGGATCCTGACGAACCAGTCTTGGAGGTTCGGGTGGTTGTTCGGGCGATTTCTTGGGAATCGTTGGGAAAATTCTTGAGAAGCTTCTTGAGGGGCCTGTAGCAGAGGAACTTGTCTCTCCACTCTGGTAGGGTTTCTTCCAGGTGGGTCGTAAACTCCTTCCCAAATTTCATTCCTCTTTCTCTTTCTTGATTTTAATAAAAACTTTCAGGCTTTTTTATCAAACAAAGCAGAAAGAGTAATACAACAAAGGCAAGGAAGAAGAAAAAGTTGTGGGGTTTGTGTCTGGCAAATGGCATATGATGATGATATGGACATTAATATTGAGAGAGAGAGCAGGAATTTGGAATATTTGAAGTTGGCGGATTAAAATATGATATATGGGAAGGTGCAATGTTCTGTTTTTGTGCAGTGATGATGCACAGTGCTGGCGCGCTTTTGTTGTTGCTGGATCGGCTTTTTGGCCCTTTTCTTTGTCTTCTTTGGTTCTATATAGGTAGGATTAAGGATCACCATTATCCTCATCATCTGCGACAAAATTGTATCGCTGTCAAAGATGGGTCTTTATTGCTTTGGAGGGTTTTTTTTTTGGTTCTTTGTTCCTTAACGATTTTTTTAATACTTTTGGTGATTTTTTTTTAATACTTAAGAGCCGTTCCTTAGCAGTTTGATACAAGCGCATTTTATCGAGAGTACCATAAGCTTTTTAATCCATTTGCACTTTTCTTCTTCTTCTTTTCTTTTCAAAAGGATAATCATTATCCACCCATTTCTCATCAATCTTAGTTTAGGGTGTTCTTTTTGCCGGACTTGGAAAAGAAATAATTTTTTTGGGCTTTCACATCATACTCAGCCTTGTGGTAAATGGGTAGCTTTGTAAGGGAATTCAAGTCTCATTCAAAGATCTCAATCGCTTAAAACTGTTAACGGCAACAACACATAAGGAATTTTAATGTATTCGTATTGAGAGACGGTCACAGCCTCAGCTGATTGATAGTCCAGAAAAGTGGATAGCGCCGTCGAAGGGGCATCTTAAATTAAACACTGATGCAGCTGTGACTGAGGATGCTGAGGCAGTAGGATTGAGAGGTATGCTACGAGATCATAAAGGAGAGGTGTTGGCAGCCATTTCTCTCAAAATGACACGAACTTTATCTCCTAAAATAGCTGAAACCATTGCACTTGGTAAGTGCCTAGGAATTGTTCAACAATTGGGCTACCAGATAGCAGAAGTGGAGGCTGACACAAAGGAAGTTGTAGATGCTTTGCATAGTGATTTTGAGTTCAGTACAAAGGGTCCAATACTCCTTGATGTTCAAGACCTTCCAAAGGATCTTGGTGGGAGTTCTATTATGCCCCCGACAGTGTTTAGCTAAGTTGGCTTTGTATTCTGACATGTCAAAGATCTGGTCTACTGAAATCCCTATTGATTTCCCAGTGGAAATGTATAATGACTTAGCTTTGCTTTAATGAAATTAATAGCCTATTTAACAAAGTTGGTTCTAACCAACTTTTTAATTAAAAATAGTGTAAAGCTCTTACGTGCTACAATAAAAGAAAAAAAGTTATTACAGTGTAAAATTTTCTCACATATTATAATATTTATAGTTTTAACCATCATGTCAAACACGTTATAAGTTTCATCTTAAAATATATATATATATATATATATATATTCGTATTGGAGAAATCCAATTAAAGGCCTACTTTAGGTACTTTAGGCTGAACACGAGTTGGCACTTTTATATTAGAATGGGAAGAATATATTTGGAGCCGCATGTGCCATATTACTACCTTCACGTTTTATAAAATGGCCACACTTGTGAAGTTGTTACGCACAAGATTCCTTTGGGTGGGAAGCAAACTTCAAAGGATTAAACTATTCCATCGTGCAAGTCAATAATTAACCAATAAACAGCTATCACTGGCACCAACATAACCACGGGCGCTTTATAAGAGATTCTATCGTATAACTTTCACCGGTAAAATAGAAATGAAAAGACCAACATCTAACTTGTTTAATTGATACCGGGCTCTTCTGTTTAAACAAACGATTCAAGTTTAAGTCCTTATAAACACAATTATCAATGTTAGAAGACTTCTGCTACCTTTGACTCTCTTCACGAGTTGACTCCAAATTAATTGAACTATATCACCCGAATATTGAAGGGCCCATCAAAGGGTTTCCCAAAAAATTATATATACATATATAGAGGAATGACAAGGCCTTTTCTTTTTCTTTTTTCTTTTTTTTTAAATACAGTTTTTGTGTCAAAGTTGAACAAAAGGGCTGTTAAATTTTTTCAAATAATCTAACTCAGACAAAAAGGTAAAATTACTGAAAGCTCCTCAGTCATTGCCAAGACAAAATAACTGGAGCCTTTCTAAACAAAAGGGGCAAAGTGATTCAGAGTCATGAGTAACAAGGTTTGTCTTCCCAATTTAATCTATACTCCATCATTGTAAAGCATGAAAGAATAGGAACGGAAACAAGATTGGGAATGAACATGCTAGAGCGAGCTTAGATTATTCATGAATCAAATTAAACACCAGAACATGTAAAAGAAAGAAAAAACTGGATGGTGGGAGACACGTCCATCACCAGAACCCGAGGTAAGTCGGCCTTCAAGTGTTCATATGGTATCCAGAGCCTGGAGTATATCACCCTTCAGGCGTTCGAAGTCTTCGACTCCAAAGCTGAAACTCACCAAGTTATCTTTGATCCCATACTTAAGCCTGTCTGCCTGGCTCAGATCCCTGTTTTAAAAAAGCGTGGAAGAGTATTCAGCGGAAGAAAAATTAACGGGTTATTTACCTTTTTATTCACTGTATTTTAAGTTTATTCAAACATTGTACCTTCAGTTTTGGATCTTATCGAATTTATACCTTTAGATTAGATTTAATACGTAAATTTATACATTTTCTCAATCAATATTCAAAATTAATCTAAAAAATTATTCAAAATACCCTCGAATTGAAAAATAAGAAAACTTTGCAAACTTAAAAAAACTTGATATTAAGGTTTTCGATTTCAAGAATGTCTAAAATACGCTCAAAAATAGGGTTTTTGTATGTTTTTGCTTTTGTTTTCTTTTTATTTTTTAAAAGTTTTAATTTTTCTCTATTTTGCTTGAGAATAATTTAATTATTTCAAAAGTCAAAATCTATTGACTGAAGTAATACATAAATTTGTATATTAAATTATACTCGCTGAGATTAAAAACCATAGGTATAGATTTTAAATTAACTTAAAATATAGGGTATAGAAAGATAAATATCCCAAAATTAAAATGGATCCGCTATTTAGTTAAAACTGTGAACTAAGACTGTCAATATTGAGATAGTAAACCCTCTGTGTGTGTGTGTGTGTGTGTGTTTGTGTTGGAGCGTTATAAGCACACCCATTAGTGCTGCTCAAATTAATCTCAACTTGTGCATAAAGGGTAATCAAAATTTGTCACCGTGTCTACTAAAGCAAAGGCAACAGGGGCCAAGTCACAACTATATTTGCCGGCCAAAATAAAGCGTATGAATTGCAGTGACAGTAGAACCAATCATCAACAACAAACATAAATTTTCCGCTGATTATATTGAGAGCTCAAGGAAATACCGGTAAGACACAGTTGCTGGCTGATCCACAATGCTCTCACAGCCACCAAAAGAGGGGGCAATGTCTGGGATCTTCAGTGCATCAACAAACTTAATGGTGGTATCTAAGTCGCCATCAATCTGCAAAGTAGAGGAATATACTGGCTTACAAACACATTAAATCTACATACAGTCGGTAAGAAAGAATTAAAATTTATGGAGATAAGCTAGCAGATGGAAAATTTTCAGAAATGCACACCTCAAAACTGACAACACCACCAAAACCAGTCATTTGCTTCTTGGCAACTTCATGTTCAGGATGATTTCGCAAGCCAAGATAATAGACGTGCGCCACCTGCCAATGATTTTGTTATACTATCAATTAATGTATAAGACAGACTATGGAAAGATTAAAAAAGAAAATAAATTAAAAAGAAAATAAATAATAACATTATGACTTGTCCAGAGGCAAACTGATGCATTTCGTACCTTAGGATGTGCCTCTAAAGTTTCGCCCATCCTCAATCCTGTAGAGTTCTGTTGCTGTACACGAAGATGCAATGTCTCCATGCCTTGAATGATCAAGTATGCAGCATTCTGTAAGGGAAAGACACGGTCATTAAATCGTCCAGGTTCAGGATTTAGTAAAAAGTGGTAGGAAGCAAAGGTTGAAGTGTTTTAAATGACAAAGAGACTCACGGGGTTGAGAGCTCCACCTATGATATGACGCAAATTACGGATCTCAGAGACCAGCTTCAATGGACCACTGATGCATCCAGCAAGGACCTGGAATATACAAAAAAATCTTGCTTAGCACTTGGTATATATTAAGTTTAGATCCTTATCATACTACTTTAGTTATCTTGGCTGACTAATGCAAGCTGGCTTACATCATTGCGTCCCCCAATATATTTTGCTGCAGAGTGAAGGATAAGATCAGCCCCAGAAGCAAGGGCCTTCTGGTTCAGAGGTGTGGCAAATGTACCATCTATACAGACCAATGCCCCTTTGCTGTGGCAAAGCTTAGAAACAAGCTCAATGTCCACACACCTATGGAACGGATTGGCAGGAGACTCGGCAAAGAATAGAGAAACCTGTAAAATAATCAAACGCCAGTCGAGTTAACAAGTTAACCCACCTGTTAGCAAATTTTATAAAAAGTTGATAACTCTTTTGCAACTGACCTTCTTCTTATTCAATGCATCCTCCAAAGCCGCAATATCTGCGGGATCAATGACTGTGGCCTGCATATTAGATAACAATTACAACCAAGAACAATAACAGTAGAAGAAATTCAAAAGCATTCGTATCAGCCAACTCAGGATTACTTGTAATTCAGAATTGGGTGTTACTATAAATCTCATACCGTGATCCCCCTCTCGGTTAGAATTGTCTCAATAAAAATCCTGGTCTTCCTATAACAATCTGTGGTCATCACAATATGCCCACCAGCAGGAACCAATGCCATAATCACGGTTATGCAAGCGCACATTCCAGATGCCATTATCACGGTTGACTCAGCTCCCTCAAGTGCGCTAATGGACAAAAAATGCCCGATTAATATTCAAAACATGTCTTAACAACACCAGGTAACAGACAAGAAAAAGGAGTCAATGAAAGTAAAAACCTTATTTTCTCCTCTGCAACTGCTGTTGTGAGATTTCCATAGCGTCCATATTCAAAACTTGTCACGCGACCCAATCGCTCACCTACAAACAACAGAATCAAAAGCACAAAAGATTAAAGATTTCTAATTAGCTCAGTACATCGGCTTTACTTCATGACTAATTAGGTCAAACACAGAATTGAAAAATCAAGAATCGAATAAAGTACAGAAAAGAAGTTAGATTTATACCATCATGAATAGTGAGGCTCCGATCGGAGCTCAAGAACGAGGCCTCCTTCAAATCAGGCAAGCTCTCGACCTGCAAACCCCCATTTCCAGGCACCACCACGTCATCGCCAGCCTCGACCGGGATGGTGGTATCGACGGCTTTAGCCGCCGGAGCGTTTACCTCACCTACAAACAACAGAATCAAAAGCACAAAAATTTAAAGATTTCTAATTAGCTCAGTACATTGGCTTTACTTCATGACTAATTAGGTCAAACACAGAATTGAAAAATCAAGAATCGAATAAAGTACAGAAAAGAAGTTAGATTTATACCATCATGAATAGTGAGGCTCCGATCGGAGCTCAAGAACGAGGCCTCCTTCAAATCAGGCAAGCTCTCGACCTGCAAGCCCCCATTTCCAGGCACCACCACGTCATCGCCAGCCTCGACCGGGATGGTGGAATCCACGGCTTTAGCCGCCGGAGGGTTTACCTCACCTACAAACAACAGAATCAAAAGCACAAAAGATTAAAGATTTCTAATTAGCTCAGTACATCGGCTTTACTTCATGACTAATTAGGTCAAACACAGAATTGAAAAATCAAGAATCGAATAAAGTACAGAAAAGAAGTTAGATTTATACCATCATGAATAGTGAGGCTCCGATCGGAGCTCAAGAACGAGGCCTCCTTCAAATCAGGCAAGCTCTCGACCTGCAAACCCCCATTTCCAGGCACCACCACGTCATCGCCAGCCTCGACCGGGATGGTGGTATCGACGGCTTTAGCCGCCGGCACCACCGGAATCCCAGAGCCGGAGTTGTTCGCCGACGAAGCCGCCACGATCTGCGCGACTCCTATGTTGCTGCAGTTCCTCCTCGCCTTGATGCTCAGCTGGGGCACGAAGTTCGGCGGAAACCTCAGTATCCCAGAAGAGAGGCCGCGAGGGAAAGCCGCCGCCGCCATCCCGAGCCGCGCCGATTGAGCCCGCCGGAAAGACCGGCCGCCTCCTGGTTTTTCGTGCCGAGGGTGGCCAGAGAAGTCGGTATCTGAACGGCACTCGAAGGAGGTGAAGACTCTGGGACAAACGGACACCGCCATGGCCGAGATTGAGCTCTCCCTCAACTTTTCTCTCTCCGAGGGAAAAAGAAATTATAAAGGATAAAAAATTGATAAAAAAAAATTTAATTTTTTTTTAGTTATTTGATATAATAAGAAAAAAAAAGAATTTATTTTTACTTATTTGATATTAAAAGTAAAATCTAAAAATAAATTATAATTATTGTAATTTTTTTTGCCCAAATAATTTTATCCAAAACATTAAATTTTTTTCTTTCGTTAAAACTTAAAAAGGGTTTCAATTAACTAAAATAAAAACACATTTGAATAATTATTAAAATTAACAAATTTTTTCCGTGATTGATAAGTTATGTGGCATGGAAATGGAGAATAACTACTTTAATTAGATGCAATATAATAAATAGTTTTTTTTCTCTTTTTTATATTTAATAAAACAATATTTTTAATTGTTATTCTTTATAGACATATATATTTTATATATATATATATATATGTTTTTAATAATTTTCTTATATGTATTAGAATTATATATATATTAAATTCTAAGGTAAATTCGTCTGCCCTAATAGTTTGTATTTATTTTTTATCCTCCATTGGACTTATTAACTATTTTTATATAATTTTTTTGTTTTCAACGTAGTTTGAATGAATAATTTAATAATTTTATCTATTTAAATAATTGTAACTGTTTTTTATCCAATAATCCATCCACTTTTCGCTTTTCAATCCTACCAAACAGACGGTTACATTGCGACAACGAAAGCGTCAGAAGGAAATCTTTTTCTCGGCTCAGAGGAGGAATCGCCCGCTTTTAACTCGCGTAGCCGCGTTGTCGTTTTGTCATTTTCCTGCTTGGCCTTTTTCAACCATGGTTAGTTGAACCGCGGTTAATTCTTGGGATAACGAACGACGTGGGGGAACGCGAGGCATAGAGTTAGAGCCATTTCGGCGGCATCCGAGGGCAGCCGGGCCCAGTCAAGTATTTATAGCTTAAGTAAGATTTTGACAACAATCCTTTTCCGTCATTGACCAATTTGACGCTAGATGAGCACATAAAAAAATACGACATTTGAAGAGCAATACTTTTTTTTTCTTGTTTGTGCTTTTTATAATAGGAACCATATGACCCAAGTGGAAATATTTTTGGAGTTTTTATTTTTTATTTTTTTCCTTTTTTGGGGTTTGGTATCTCCTGTCGTATGGCATATTCGAACGAATTCTTCTTAATAGCGAACGTGAGGTCAGAAATTATTCTTCAAAACCACTTATATTTAAGTCTTCGAGGTTTGAACCCTATTATTCATTATTATCCTAAAATCTATTCCATATACATATATATATATATATATATATATTAGACTAACCTTGTGTTTGATTAAGAGTAGTTTGTATCATTAACTCAATTATAAACAGTATAAAACTCTCACATGCTACAGTAAAAAAAATATTACTATAATGTAAAGCTCTTGTATACTTCAGTAAAAACAGTTCTAACTATGATTCCTACCACTATATCAAAACCCTTTAAGAGTAGTAGAAATGATTTTTTTTCTTCTAAAATGTTCTCTAAATTAGCACATGAAAATGAAGGTTCAAAAAAGGAAAAGGCATATTTCATTGATGACTAATGCAAACTCTTGAAAGCAGATGTAAGTTCATAAAGTTATGGGTTATTTT
Organism: Artocarpus hirsutus; assembly: GCA_946598075.1. Taxonomy (NCBI): domain Eukaryota; kingdom Viridiplantae; phylum Streptophyta; class Magnoliopsida; order Rosales; family Moraceae; genus Artocarpus; species Artocarpus hirsutus. The sequence goes on from CAMOHE010048194.1 coordinate 9,370, forward strand.
ATACGAAGGCAAAACATATAAAGTAATTATTTTTTGTCATGTGGCAATTTTTTATTCAATATACGTTTTCTTTTCCTATGTTATTAAAAGATTCCGTCACTGTCATTTGTCGGCACCAACCGGAAGATATTTTTGTGAAAATGAACCACAGATAGAGTTTCTATAAAGAGAGATGAAGAATTATCTCATAAGGCAATGTCACCGACCTCAACAATAGGATTTAAGCCAAGTCCTTCGTGCCCTTTTCTTTAACTAAAATTTGGGGGATGTTTAATTAGAAATAGAGAGTATCTGATGGATGGATAAACAGGAAACGACAAGAATATTAAGGATTGAAAAAATTTTGGTATTCTTTATGTTGTTTGATGTAGTAAAATGAAAGTTCAAATGATAGATCATAACTATTTATCTAATTATTAAAATGACTACTCATCATTTATTAAGTAAATCTTTAGAGGATAAAATGATTTTTCTTAACTTGAATGCGGTTGGGTTCTCCCTCAGTTTCTCTTTTTCTTCCTCTCATTTCTTCAATCAAACAACAAAATAGACTTCTTCCTCTAGCCATGCATTATTTCAAATTGAATTGAAAACACCATACTAAAAGCATAGCCAACACAAAGTTAAAAGAAAGTCTACTCTCCTAATTTAACTTTACTTTTAAAAAGCTTGGTCCCCTCTAAAAAAAACATTGGTTGTTGACAAATTGAATTAATATAAGAAAGATATTGAACATAGAAATGGCTCCTGAATTTGATGTTAATCCTACTTTAATATCTAATTGTTAAAGCATTTCCAAACTCATATATTTTGATCTATGAGTTTGTTTTAGTGTTAGTTTTTTTTAATCAATTGGTTTAAAAAGCAGAACAAACAATGGATGATATTCAGTTAGAATATTGTATTTATATTTTTCTGTCATAATCACGTGCATGTTTTGTTTTTATACATAGATATTATTTTTTGTCAACATCATGTGCATGTCTCATTAGCCTTTTAACACCACAGCTGTTAAACTAAATAACAAAAAATGATAGATCATGGTTAAGATTGAGACGTTTTAAAAATCATGAACTAAATGAGATTGTTGATAAAATTCGGAAGCATTTGCAACATTAATTAAAAGAAAGGATAAGTATTTGAATCTATACCTAGTGCAATGGATAAATTCTAGCAGGAAATGGCAAAAGCTTAGCATGGAAAGGTGTCCGGACACTCATAAACACTTGGTCAAAAAAAGTATAAGCTATAGTGGGGCGAGGAATGGGTTTGGGTTTGGGTTTTTGTTTAGGTTTGGAAGAATCATATTATGGGCTGTTTGGCAGTGGTGGGAACCACTCAGTTCCCACCACAAACTCAGTTATAAACAGTAAAAAGTTCTCACATGCTAAATAACAATAAAAAAAATTGTTAAAGTATAAAACTCTCACATGCTACAGTAAAAGTGGTTCCTACCGCTCTTCTAAACACTCACTTAAAATCCGCATAAAATGTCACAAAAAATTCACCTTCAATTTTATATGCCTATATTAGAGTTTCATATTTGTGCCACATAAATACACTAGATAGAGCTGAAAACATTACATCTATTAAAAACCACAAACAAATTTTGACGGAAAACTAAAATATATAAAAGTTGTGATATGCTACCGAGTCCTAATTAAAAACTAGTCCCACACAATCAACAAATCAAAATTGTGGGTCTGGACGTGTAATCTCATTGTATAAAGTTCTCCACTGCTCCTCAAAATGGCTTGACATTAGTTAAGATTTCAAGCTTTGTAAGAATACATTACGCATTCTCACTAATAATAATAATTACCCAAATAAGTAAACACATTATACAGTGTATAGTCTTTAGCGAATGCGAATGGGTGGCCTTTATAGCCACTTGACCTTCTTGTTAAATCTATTATACCGACTTTTTTTTGAAGGGATTTGTACCTACTGTTACATCTTCTGAGAATCTAGATCATGATAAAACAAAGCATATATATTGTTAAAATTAGCCATATACACATATCCTAAAAAAAGTTTTCAAGCACAAAACTTGCTTTTTTGTTTTTGTTTTAACGGAAGGGGAATGGATCATTCAGTCTTAGGATAAATTGCAAAAACTCTCTTTCAGATATAACTATTGTAACAGTTTACCTTTTAATATTCAAAACTTAACATTCATTCCTTTATTTATAAAAAATTAATGTAAAACTCTTGTATTAAGGATTTTTAACAGAAAGATCTTCTTCCTTAATAATTCGAAGATCAAAACTAGAATACAATGCAATTATTGGCAAGCATGGTTATAACCAATTTTTTTGATTAGGAAATAATATAAAGCTTTCACACTCTACAGTAAAAGCAAAAAAGTTGCTATAAAAGTTGTTATGGTGTAAAATTCTCATATGTTATAATGTTTTAAACTAAAAAGTTCGTTCTAATTATGCTTGCCAAATGCCCTGAGCAGAGTGCTTGCAATGGAGAGAAAAGAGAAAGACATGAAGGGAGTGCAAAGGCTGGAGTTCCATGTCAACTTCCAGGCATGTTGTTGAGAGCCCTAACATTGGGCCTTCAAGCTCGTTGGACAAATAGGTGGGCTTTGGTGATGGTGGGGGTGGTGTGCAGCGTAGAGTTTTCCGGTAGAGCATATCGAAATGTAGTAAAGAATGGTGATAATTAGTATAGGGTTTTTATTTGTCATGTACAATATCTGTATGTCGAAATCCTTTAAGGGTTCAATCCAACTGGCAGCGGGATTCTTGTGTCGGTGGGTGGTAGTATAGTATTTCGGCTGCGACAACGGTGGCACATGTGGCTTATGCATCACTATGTGAGCAGTGCTTCGACTAAAAATCCCATGAATTCTATTTCTCTAGTGATTCTTTCATCAGTCACTTCGCCACTAGAGGTTTTGCCAGTAGTGCTTGGGATTTTTTTTTTTCCTTTCTGTTGTGGCATTATAATAATAGTAGATTTTATCTCGATTTAGCCATGTGCTTGTCTTGTTTTTTAAGTGTTACATCATGTTTTTAGTTTGCTATATTTTTGTTGGGAATGATAATTTGTGTCGCCTTGGTGCAATGATAAATGTAAAAGTTCGTTTAAAAAAACATGTGTGTACTCGATTATTGGTATACATCTTTGGGTGTCTATTTTTAGAACTCGAAACACATCTATTCTTCTTGAGCATTTCATTTGAGTTTATATGTAAAATCCGTTATGTATTTGACTCATGATTTTTTTTAATAGTTTGATCAATATTGGTGAATTGTATTTTCTTGATTAGAAATGAATCTCCTGTCAAAAAAAAATAATAATAATGAGATTGTTTTGTATAGGAAGTTATTTTATTAGTGTTTAGTTATAGATACATCTCATGATACTTAGACTGTTTACTTTATTTTATGATGTTTACTTTATTTTATGATAGTAAATAAGCAATGCAATTTTATGTTAAAGAATGTACATTACAAATAGTACATTCGCCCCATAAAAAAAAAGGTGTTGTCACATAAATTATATTAGAGTTCCAACATACAAGAAAAATATTATATATGTTTCGATCAATATAATCTAATTAATTAACCAGCAGTACCGGATATAGTACACCAACATATGATTATCAATTTTTTTTAAATGCAGTAGCCCAATCAGTCCAATAAAATTCTTATTTATGAGCAAAAAAAATTTTCTTTTTCTTTTTTCCCCTAAATGATAATTTTGGTTGTAGTAATTCGGACATGGACAATGACCCACGGAAAAAGAAAAAATTGCACGTTATATTACATTTTTAAAAGTCATATTTATTTATGTTACATTTAAAAAAAATTATGTCACATTATCATTCGTATTATATGTTAAGTTATGTTACAAATGAATACATGTGACATTTATAAAAAGTAAATCTTAAACAAAGGCATTTGTAAAAAAGGGATGAGGACCATGGCATTATTGAAAAGGAAGCCGACACTAAGCATTATTGCATTTTTTTTGGCTAAATTAAGCTTATTGCATTTTAATTTGTCTCCTTAGTGGCTTATTATTATTTGAGAGCGAATTGTATAGACATCAAACAAGGCACTTATGACATTTTTCCAAATAACAATCATATGTTGTGAATCAAGGAATAAGGACGTGGACATTACGAGAACATGTACTCACTGTTATCTACACCAAGCTGGTCTAGAAAAGAAAGTACAGGCCATCGTCCAATTTTAAGCCTTGTTTCTTTTCTTTTCAGTCTCACCTTCTCTTTTCCCCTTTGTCTAGTTCTCCGCTCAGTACCCAATACACAACTCTCTCTCTCTCCCGCCTTCAAAATATCGTTGTAATTACATTCGGATAGGTGGTTGCTGGCAGGAATTCTATTTTATTTTAAGGGATAAAATGTGTAACAGTTCTAGCCACAATTGATTGTTTCATACAAAATAATAGAGTTTATATAATACGTAGACTCCTTGAGCGACTGACTATTTATGTAACAAATACTTAACTCGTGCGTCTTTTCCTTAATGATTTTTATTTTGGAAAACTCTTAGGATGCTCGACATATAAACAATATAAAGCTATAATATATTACAGTATAAAGCAAAAAACAATAACACTATTAGCTCTCATATGTTATAGTGTTTAAACAAAGAGTTTTGATTCAAACTAATATGCTAAACACCTTTTCAAAAAAGAAAAAAAAATGTTACTTTTGTCCATATTGTTTTCTCCCCTTTCCGCTTTTCATATTGTAGTTCTAAGCAACTGAACAAAAAATGAACAAAGATAAAACAATCTTTTGAGAACCAACAGTTTTCTTCCTAAGTGTATTCCTAAGAATCCTAACGTTATTCAAAAGCTTCAAGACAATGGACAATTGGACATGGAAAGGAGCATTGAATATCCTAGAAGGTGGATTATGTGTGAGGAGAGAACATGCATTGTTGAATCATGACTGAGCTCAGTTAGGAAGAAATTCTAATCATGCATTGCTTATTTAAATTGTTGTTTTAAAGTGGGTAGACCATCTCCCTTGAGTATGCTAATATCGATGTTATGTTTAACTCTAAAAAATATAAACAATAGCATATTTGTTTTTGATGAATAAGGGATTTTTAATGTTAGATGTACTTTTTGTCATTATCGTTAAGCTTTGTAGGTTGCAAGTAAACTCATAATAGTAAAGTAACTTGAAAATATTGATGTTATAAAGATTAAATAATGAAATTGAAATGGAAATACATAAACCAATCAAATGTCAAATAAACATAGAAATTAATAATAATCAAACGTTAAAAACTCGCATATGTTATAGTTTATTGACAATTTCACCATCAAGTAGGCATATGCCATATCTAGTACTAATAATGGTAATGTATTGGAAAGTAATTTGTCTATTTAAATGTTGCATTCGGCATTTATATTAATATATTGTTTAATTAGAGATGCCTTAAGAGACTGTGATGCTCGAGAAGGAGAAATTAGGGCCAAGGAATATGTTTTCCTAGCGAGGGAGAGCAAAGAAACGATAAATATCTTAAAAATGACAATATTTGTATATAAAAAGGAAAAATTTAAAATAAATGACATTGACTTGATACATAATGTATCAATGAAAACTACTAACCAAAGCACCAATATTTTCATAAAGCGACCAGATTACTGCAAAAAATAATCAATTCCAAAACGACAACGATTAAGAGAAACAGCATCAATGAGAAATCAGCATTCCCACATGTTAATACTTAACAACATCACTTTTCAAAAAGAACAATCACAGAGAACGACATTCTTAAGACGACATTATCTTCTAGACTACTACACAGGACAATCATTTTTGAAAAACTATACCATATCCAACAAACTACATTATAACAACATAAAAGCTTAAGCGACAACATTTAACATAAAAGACACCCTCTATAAAGCCCGTCTTCTCACCAATACAATAATTGTAAAAGAACACCGTACAGGCAAAATGAACAACAATGTAGAAAATACGATCGAATCATAATGAAGTCGTTTGGTGTTGTTTTTAAAATAGGTGAAAATATTTTTGTTTTGCAAAATGAGAATTTTTTAAAAATTATACTGAGAGTGTTTTTAAAATTTTTGTCTCGACAAACGCGCGAAAATATTTTCAAAAATTCTGAAAACAAAAGCAAACAAGGCCAATTAATTTTTTTAGTTTAATAAATTACTATTATGAAAACTTTAAGAAATTAAAGCAATAAGCAACAAGAAATAGAGAGAAAATTACACACAAAATTTTACGTAGAAAAACCCTAATGAAGGGTAAAAAAACCACGGGTAGAGGAGAAGCAATCCATTAATCACAAAAAGGAAATTACAACGGTGTTTAGAGAGCTCAAATACAAAAATTTACTCAATCAATCAATCACTCACAAACTCACACGATTGAGTTCCCTGTATCACTCTCAACACTATGATCTCTATGATATTTTGTGACTTCTTTTGTGACAACTGTAAACTATGAAGAATATGACGTATGTATATGTATAGGGACTCAAACCTTAGCAAAAATTAACTCCAAAACATGAAAAAATGTGAAATATATGTTCAAGCCGAATCAAAGCACCATGGCGCTACTTTTCAAGCGCCGCGGCGCTCGTGCATAGAATTGTAGCGCCATGGCACTGGTTCCTAAAATTGTAGTGTGCAGCACTACGGTGCTGCCTTTTTGCTAAAAAATTTTGGGTCACATAATAACAAAAACTATGAAAAACAAGACTCAACTTATGAAACTAAGAGAAAGATATAAAACTTTAAAAAAAGAAGAGAAAGAGAGAGATAGGGAGATTTTTTAGTTTTCTAATAAAGAACTTATCTCAGATGGAGACAAAACCTTCATATTTATAGTTAAAGTTTTGGTATTATTTACATATTGACTTCATTGCCTAAAATAGATGGTGGTGGATGGCCAGAATTAATCATGGCTTTCCGTAGAATATTGACATTCATTCACATTAATTACTAATTTTTTGCGCCCATAAACTATGATGGAGTTGAACGTATACAAAGTCCAAACATACACGGAACAATTTTAATTAAGGATATTATTTATAATAGGTTTAATTAAAGTAATTTTAAATAAACCTCCAGATCTTCTCTTCCCAGATGCCTTAGACAAGATTAAGTAAAATGCCATGACTATTATTGGTAGGTTTGTTTGGGAGTTTCAAGTTGTTTGAAGTCAAATGTAGACCTGAAATTGTGTTTAGTTTAAAAAATAGAGTGCCAATCTTAGACTTTGACAAGACATTCGAGGCCAAAATCCTTCAAGACCTAGATTTACCCTCCCTTTAATTTCAAGAAGCTCAAACTTAACTTTGCCTTATGTGGGACCTTGTTGCTGACGCATACAAAAGATTATAGACACAGGTAGGACGCTCACCACTACTGCGTGAAGGCCACGTGGAAACCAGCTTTGCTTCTGGGCTGGGATGTACAGACGTGAGAGGGAGAGAGCCTTTGCTGGCATGTGGTAGCTTGGCTCGGCTAGGCTACAACAGTTTCGCTCACATGCGTTGCTGACGGCTCAGCTCGGCTCCAGCAACTTTGGGTGATACGTGATATTTTGACTCATTTTTTTTCATATCTAAAAACAATTTTAGGGTTTATATTTTATACTGTGTTTAAATGATTGTTGATTATTGTTTATGTGTCGCACAAATCAAAAGTTTCTAAATTAGTGGCATGGATTTGAGATTTCTTTTTAGCATTCTTTAAAATGTCTTAAATGCTTGTGTAATTTATCATACAAGGTGTTTCTAATTAGGGGTAAATTTAAAAAACACTGCTTTTGGGTATTGCTTTTAAATTTTACAACTTAAACAAACCATTTTACTAAATATAAAGAAACTATTGTTCCTAAGTAGTTTGTATTAGAGTTAGGCAATTGTATTAATCAACGGTGTTTTGGTCATTTTAGCTAGAAAATGGTATAGATGAAATGGAGCAAAAAAATTTGGTAGACAAAAAATTGATACCACTTAATTTACACTCCCAGCGTTGGACTACTGCTGGGCTTGGGCTTGGGTCTGGGAACACTATGGGCTTTGCCTGGCTGTTCTTCAATTTCGGCCTTCTTTGAACCCATGTTGCCCAGGTACTGCTATTGAAAACGTGACGTCGTATACAGCAACCTTCATACGACACGGTCCCAAATGCTGCCAAGCTATTTTCCATATAAACAATGGAATTAGCTTCACGCTTTAATTGACGAGGAACAGAGAAAGCAATACCCAGAGACAGAGATGAAGGTGGTGTCCACGTTGTGGTGGTGGTGGTGGTGTATATGTACAGTGGCGGTGTTATTTCAAATCAGCGGCGGAGAGCCAACGGAGCAGTGGGCGGCGGACGGAAAAGTGTTGGAGCTGGACGAGTCCAATTTCGAATCAGCCATCTCCGCCTTCGACTACGTGTTGGTCGATTTCTACGCTCCTTGGTGCGGCCATTGCAAACGCCTTTCTCCTCAGGTTTCCTTCCTCGAAAACTCATATTCCGCAAGAAAAAAAATTGTTTCTTGGAGATTTACTTGATTCCATGTAGAATCTCGCAGGCACACACGGGTCGAATTACATTGAATTTTCTTTTCCTCGTGTTAGTAATTTAAGGATCCAATTCAGACGAGCGTGTTTTGTGTTTATAGGATAATCATACGATGATATCACTCTTGAATCCTGATTTGAATGATTCGGTCTTTGATCCAGTAATTTTGGTTCGGTTTCTGATAAAGAAACTGAACCAAATTCAACGTATATTATAGAAATATTTACTGTTATTTCACCCTAGCAACGTCATAACCTTTGAGGTTCGCAAGTAAGCATATAGTTTCATTTTGCAATTCCAAATTTCCCGTTTTTGAGAGGGTGATGCAGGACCAAGATAAATTGAGGAGAGATAGAGAATAAGAGAAGAATTAAGGGAAATTAGAGAGTACCTTAGGGAGAAAATATTTGTATTTAAGGTTTTGTTTGGCAACGTTGTTGAAACTTATTAGTTCCAACTGCTACAGTGTAAAGCAAAAATATCTTGCAATGTAAAGCTCTTGCATACTATAGTAAATTGGTTTCAACTCTATTTCCAAACACACTCTTAATGTTGGTTTGTAACTTAGGTTCAGTGTGATCTGCATCAGAAGGTGTAATTAATACTTGCTTAATTTAGAGCTTGTATGTACTGTTATAATGATGGAAACTATGCCTCTTGTATTGCAGTTGGATTTAGCCGCCCCTGTACTTGCTGCTTTGAAGGAGCCAATAGTCATAGCAAAAGTAAACGCAGACAAGTTTACACGTCTAGCTAGTAAATATGACGTTGAGTATGCTCTCTCTCTCTCTCTCTTTCTTCCATCTCTATTTAGTATTATCTTTTTCCGTATTATATTTGTTTTTTACTTTTCATTTGACTTAATCTAGAGATGAGCTTATTCATGCAATAGTATTCAGAATGACTAGATGGTATTTTGAAATGCATTTGCTAAGGGAGCATGTAACGGCCAAATTCTAGTCTAATACTGAAATTTCTGTGAAATAGTGCATATCCTACCCTGAAGCTGTTTATGCATGGTATTCCAATAGAATATAGTGGACCAAGGAAATCGGAGTCCCTTGTTCGTTATCTGAAGAAATTTGTGGCTCCTGATGTTTCTATACTTGATTCAGACTCTGCTATCAAAAGCTTTGTTGAGGCAGCTGGAACTTACTTTCCTATATATATTGGTTTTGGCATGAATGAATCAGTGATATCAAATTTGGCAATAAAATATAAGAAGAAGGCATGGTTTTCAGTTGCAAAGGATTTCTCTGAGGACGTGATGGTTAAGTATGATTTTGACAAGGTTCCTGCTTTGGTGGCCATTCATCCAAGCTACAACGAGCAAAGCATTTTTTATGGCCCATTTGAAGGTTTGTTCTCAAGATAGAGCTTATTTTTCTTTGTAACTTACAGAAATTTAAGTTATATAAGTTTACCAAACGCTTAAATTTTAGAAGTCGCAAGTCGCAACAATACCAAGCTGAGTGTTAAATACCGCAGGTACGATCCTATGTTATGTAATATGTATGCTTTAATACAAACTTCAAATTCCTTACAGTTTGTACGCAAATATTTTCATTTCTAAAACATATTTTAAATACTTCTTTCATTTTCTTCACTAATCATCACCAATAAATTTTCCTCTTTCTCTGTAAAAAGGAAGATATGGTATCATAACTTTGCCTTCTAAATGTGCAGATGAGTTTCTGGAAGATTTTATAAAGCAAAATCTGTTCCCTCTAGCTCTGCCGATAACCTATGACACGTTAAAATCGTTAGGAGATGATGAAAGAAAAATTGTTCTAACAATTGTGGAGAATGAAGATGAAGAGAAGTCTAAGAAACTGATCAAGATTCTGAAGTCAGCTGCGTCTGCAAATCGTGATCTAGTATTTGGTTATGTTGGTGTTAAACAGTGGGATGATTTTGCTGATACATTTGGAGCCAATAAAAAGACAAAACTGCCGAAGATGGTCATTTGGAACCGAAATGAGGATTACCTTACTGTAAGTTCTTTCTTGCCAATATATCAATGCTTTTTGTATTGCTTCTTCATGCCAATTTGCTTCTTGATTATGACCCCCTCTCCTGTAAAAAGCTTTACTGAAGCGTCTCCAAATGTGTACATAATGTTAAACTTGATGCATATAATTCTTTTTATATGGCAACTTGGCACTGGCAGTGTTATTTTAGTTAATTAAGCTTCATGACTCATTGTGATGTCTTTTCATTGTAGATTGGAAAAACTAACAAAATCATAGCTAATATCTATACCTTTCCCTTGGTGATCTGTCATTTGACCTGTTGAGATATGTAATAGAATGCTGTATCGATAAATGAGAATCAACATCTTGATCAATTGATTTTCAAGATTCCACTCTGATTGAAAGAAAATAAGATTATCGTTACTCAAAGATTACTTTAGATGCCAACTGTAGTCACAATACAGCCTACTGTTTTTTAATTAGATGGGAGGGCAATAAAAATGGAGATAATTTACCTTGAGGAGCATAAAGAGATAAGTTTCCAATAGTGTGTCTGTATATCTTACTGAGTTCTTTCTTCGCAGAACAAGAATATTGTATGGGTTTAAACTAGCTTCTTTAGAGGTTATGGACAAAAACAAAATGAAGGTATACTAATAATTAACAAATGTGTAAAGTGTTCTCTTTGGGATCCTTTCTGCAAATCCTTAAACATGATGTGGGCTAAATTTTAGTTTGGCTCTAGGAATTACCCGATCACATTTTTTTTTTCCTTCTACCCATTTCTTTTTCTATAAAAGTATTTCAAAGAGTCAAAAAGTCCATAAGCATGGTCACAGAATGTGATTTTCTGTTCAATAAACAGTTTGTGCCTTTCATTCAGATTCTCAAGAATTAAATCATTTGATCAACTTACTGGTTTCTCAGACATATTTGCCAAATAACTGAACCTACTTGATTCACAATACTTGGGTTCGATAGGCTGAATTGCTTGGGATCCTCGTGACCATGTCTAGCCTGTAGCAAGCAGTAGGGTTATAACGTATGGGGCCAAGAATAACGTGTTTGTATTCCTTGGATTTATGTTTATGTCCAATTAACAATTTAGTGTTGGATATATACATTGCCTCCAGTAGATTTTTTGCGTTCTTGTCTTTGAAGGAAAACAATCGTTGCCTATATTTATATTTGTTGTGCATGTGTTTTGTGCATTCAGACGTTTGTGCATATGCATAGATATAACTTTGTGTATAGGATGTACCTGTTTTTATGTACACAATACTGACCTGAACTTTCATCTTTATGTTTTATTTATATTGAAGCACTGAGATCCTATCTTTATCAGCACACTATCTATTTGTCTATGTATGTGCTTGTGTTTAGATGCTTGTATATATGCATGTACAATGTATGGATTGGTTCATGTAACCATGGACATTGTATGTGCATACGTTTTCAACAATCCCCTCTGAAGGATTTTTGGGAGAAAAATATTTTCACTTCTCCATAAAACTGAACGTATTACAATAGATAAATAGAAGAGGAAAAGCAGAACATTCTCTGCCTTCCTGGAAAATAGGACCTGCCACAAACAGAAAAAGGAGACTAACAGATTTCCTATGATTTGAATTTATTTAAAACTTAAATCTTATTGTAAACTTTCCTAAATAACTAAGAATAATAAAAATCCCGACTTTTCTACGCTCCCCCCCAAGTTGGGCATGAAGTTGGAGCATAGATATCTATCATGCCCAACTTGCTAATTGAATGCTCAAAAATAGGCCTTGCAAGACCTTTGGTTAGAATATCTGCTATTTGCTAAGTGGTTGGAATAAAAGGCATACAAATGACCCAGCTTCAAGCTTCTGCTTGGTAAAATGACGATCAATCTCCACATGCTTGGTCTTGTCATGCTGCATAGGATTGTGAGCAATACTAATTGCTGCCTTGTTGTCACAATATAGCTTCATAGAATGTTCCACAGTTCTTTTTAGCTCCTCTAACACACGGTACAACCATAAAACCTTGCACACCCCTTGAGCCATCGCCCTAAATTCAGCCTCAGTTCTACTCCGAGCTACAACACTTTGCTTCTTACTCCTCTAAGTGACTAGATTGCCCTAAACAAAGGTACAGTATCCTGACGTAGACCTTCTATCAATGACCGAACCTGCCCAATTTGCATCATTGAAGACCTCAATACTCTGTTGATCATTCTTCTTAAAAAACAAACCTTTCCCGAGAGTGCCTTTCAAGCATCTCAAGTTTCGATAAACCGCTTTGAGATGTTCTTCATATGGAACATGCATAACCTGACTTGCGATGCTTACTGAAAAAGCAATATCAAGGCAAGTATATGACAAGTAAATCAGCTTCCCTACAACCTTTGATATCTCCTAGTGTCTACAGGAATACTATCTTCCTTTTGTCCACCGAGCATTGTGTTAGGATCCATAGGCGTATCTGAAGGTCTACAACCACTCATCCCCGTTTCTTTCAGCAGGTCTAGTACATACTTACATTGCGACACAACTATCCCTTTCTTCAAGCGTGCAATCTCCATGCCGAGAAAATACCTGAGCGACCCCAAGTCTTTAATCTCAAAGTCTTGGGCTAAACACTTCTTTAACTTGTCCATCTCTACTACATCATCACCTGTAAGAACTATGTCGTCCCCATAAACAATTAAAACTGCAACCTTACCTTCAGTAGAGAATTTCATAAGACATGTGTGATTGGTTTGACCTTGAGTATAGCCTTGTCTCTTAACAGAACGAGTAAACTTCTCAAACCAGGCCCTTTGTGATTGTTTCCGTTCGTATAGAGACTTCTTTAACTTACATACCTTAGAGCCAAATTTTTCTTCAAATCCAATAGGAGCATCCATGTTCATTTGTTCCTCAAGATCTCTGTTAAAGAAGGCATTCTTCACGTCCAGTTGTTGCAGTGGCTAGTCTAGATTTGATGCAACTGACAGGAGTACTCTCACAATATTCAACTTTGCCACTTGTGCAAAGGTCTCAGGGTAATCAATGCCATAAGTTTGAGTGAAACCACTTGCAGCCAATAGTGGACTTCCCCTTAGGCAAAGTAACTACATCCCAGGTGTTATTCTTCTCTAGAACTCTTATCTCTTCAAGTATAGCTTCCTTCCACTTAGGAACTCTTAATGGCTTGTGTACATTTTTTGGAATTTCTACACTGGGCAATTGTGAGGTAGAAGCTAAAAAAGACGAAGACAGATGATCATAGGACACAAATTTGGACAAGGGATATTTGGTGCAAGTTCTGAAACCTTTCCAATGAGCAATGGGGACATTTAAATTACTGAGAGACTCAGAGTGAGGATGAGTATTACCTGACACAGAAGGTGATTGATGATTTGTTCCCGGTTTAGAATCCTGGCCTTGCCTCGGAGTGGTGTTATCCTTTCCTTGAATATGATTCTTCCTTGAGAAGACAATCTTTTTCCAAATTTTATTATCTTTCCATCTATCATTAGTCGTCTCCTTGTTACTTTGATCTGTTGCAGACACCATAGGTGGCTGTCCATATTTTCAGAATTTGGCATGTCAGTTTCCAAAACTATCTGTGAAGTCGTGGGATGATCCAAACCTGCAGTTTTTTCAACTATATTTTCTGTGTCTAAACTAGCAACAATTGTGGTGCAGTGGCGCTTGTGGGACCAACAGTGGGACTCGTGGGGTTAGCTTTTGGTGCAATGGTATCAAGAGGAGAAAAAACCTCAATCATTGCGTCAAAACTATCAAAAACACCACATGAATCTTCGCCATAATTCTCCCTCTGAAGATGACTGCTAGAAAAAAGGTTTATTCTCAAAAAAGGTCACATCCATAGTAACAAAAAATTTCCTTGAGATTGGAGGCTTGATGCATATCCTATAAAGACACTCTTAGTTGCACGAGGATCCAATTTCCCACGGTTAGTATTGTGATTATGAACAAATGCTGTGCACCAAAAAATTTTTAGAGGTAAATCAGCTGAAATTATTGTTGTGGGAAACATGAGTTTGAACACATGGAAGGGTGTTTTAAATTTTAAAACCCTAGATGGCATTCTATTGATCAAATATGCTGCAGTTAAAATTGCATATCCCCACAAATATTTAGGAACTATTGTTGAAAAAAGTGGTGATCGAGCAACTTCCAACAGCGTTTATTTTTCCTTTTTGCAATCCTATTTTGTTGGGGGGTGTTATTACAAGAACTTTGATGGAAAATGCCATTTTCCAGAAAATAATTTCCTAGGATTTTTTTAAAATACTCCCTCCCATTATCCATTCTAAAAACTTAAATATTTGTTTGAAATTCATTTTGAACCAATTTGTGAAAAGTTTTAAAAGCCTGTTCTGCTTCAGACTTTTCTTTTAGTAAATATACCAAACTCAATTTAGTATGGTCATCAATAAATGTTATGAACCATCTTTTTACAGAAAGAGTGCTGACCCTATTTGGGCCCCAAATGTCAGTGTGCACAATAGAAAAAAGGTTTTGAGGGCTTGTAAGGTTGTACAGGAAATGAAGCACGATGGGTTTTTGCTAATTCACACACTTCATGTTGAAAAAAAGATGGATCTTTATTAATAAATAATTTTGGAAACAAACTTTTCAATTATTGAAAGTTGGGATGGCCTAACCTGAAGTGCCACAACATAAAATCATTGTCATTAGAAACAGTAACAGATTCAAAATATGTACTCAAGAATTGTCATCTCAAATCAGTTCCATCTTCAAAAAAAAAGAGTCCACCACTCCGTTTAGCGTTGCCAATCATATTTCTCGAGTTCAAATCCTGAAATTCACAATGTGAGGGAAAAAATTTAGTTTGACAATTTTAGTCTTGTGTCCACTTGCTAACTGACAATAAATTATGGGACAAACAGGGAACATGTAGCACATTATGAAGAGTAAGTGATGGAGAAATAGCAATAGACCCTTTGCCTGCAATAGGTGTTAATGAACCATCTGCTATCTTAATTTTCTGGTTTCCTGCACATGGACTGTAGGAAGAGAATAATTTTGAAGAACTAGTCATTTGATCTGTTGCTCCTGAATCAATGATCCAGGGGCAATTGGAATTGACACTGGAAAGGGTTGTAAGATAGTTACCT
Organism: Artocarpus hirsutus; assembly: GCA_946598075.1. Taxonomy (NCBI): domain Eukaryota; kingdom Viridiplantae; phylum Streptophyta; class Magnoliopsida; order Rosales; family Moraceae; genus Artocarpus; species Artocarpus hirsutus. The sequence goes on from CAMOHE010048194.1 coordinate 25,030, forward strand.
TTTTGAGCCAAGGAACAAGAAGGGTTCGGTCGCGAAGATTGGAGAATTTTGTACAGTTTGTCTAATTGTTCCTCTGTGAATGGAAACTGTTCTGAAGATGACTGCTGCTCTTGATCAGAAGTACTAGTCTGGAGTGCCCATCCTTCACCTGCAGCCACGGATTTCTTTTTCCAATTTGCTTGCTTACCGTGAAATTTTCCAACAAGTTTCACGAGTGTGCCATGGTTTTCTACAATGATCACACCATGGTCTCTAGTTTTTCTTGGTGTCCCTTCCTCACTGAAATTTCGTGCTGCAAGGGCAGAATTCTCAATTTCCGAACCTGCCTTGGACAACTTTGACTTGGTGAGCATCACTCTCCTTCAAGCTTCTTCTCTTCGGAGTTCTGAAAGAACTTCTTGGGTCAAAGGGAGTGATTTATGACCAAGAATCCTCCTTTGAACTTCATCTAAGTCCTTATTTAAACCTGCCAAAAAAACAAAAACACGATCGTTCTCTTCTCTTTTCATATACCGCACACTATCACTAAGGCAGTCCCATTTATCATCATAGCAGATATCTAATTCTTGCCAGAGGATTATCAATTCATTGTAATAGGTGGCGACATCACGTTCTCCCTGCTGAAGCTGCCACAGTTTGGATTTTAATCCATATATCTGAGAAGAGTCTTCTAAATCCGAGTAAGTATACGAGATTGCATCCCACACATCTTTGGCTGTTGGCAGAAACATGAAAGGCTTTCCAATTGACGGTTCCATGGAGCTCAGCAACCATGCAATCAACAGCGAATTCTCAGATTGCCATATCTTGATGATAGGGTCATTATCCGCTGGTTTTGTTATCTCCCCGTTGAGATAACCCAGTTTTCCCTTGCCATCAACGATCAGTTTCACTGAGTGTGCCCACTCCATATAGTTTTTACCATTCATTTTGTCAATAGTTAAATGGAGAGAGTTCGGTGAATATGAACAAGGGAGGAAGAATTCGTATTGCTCTGAAGAGCAGAAGAACCTGGACTGGATGTGCTATCTAAGTTGACAGAATCGAAGTTGAATTCTTCAACAGGAGTTGCCGCCAATTTTTTTTAGTGTTTAGAGCCCTAGCTCGGATACCATGAAGGATTTTGGGGGGAAAAATATTTTCACTTCTTCATAAAACTGAACGTATTACAATAGATAAATAGAAGAGGAAAAGCAAAACATTCTCCGCATTCCTGGAAAATAGTACCTGCCACAAACAGAAAAAGGAAACTAACAGATTTCCTATGATTTGAATTTATTTAAAATTCAAATTTTATTGTAAACTTTCCCAAAGAAATAATAATGATAAAAATCCCTGACTTTTCCACACCCTCCTCTTGTTGGAGTGTTATATTCTACTAGTTTAGCCTATTTTATTGTTGTATCACTTGTGATATATTCTTTTCCTTGTTTGGATCTGTGCATCAATGTTATTTCAATGAGCATTGTCATAAAGGACTACATCAACCTATTCTGTTTCTTCTTGTTGTTCGTTTGTTTGTTTGAATTGAGTTTTCTGTAAAATCAAATACTTGTTCCTTTTTTTTCCCCTTATATATACCCGATAGGCAGCCTTGGGTATTAGAATGACCCAAATGAGTCCACTCTATGCCCATGTTCTCAATACTATTAATAAAAAAGATAATTTAGATATTAAATATAATGTTGAAGAAAAAAAGAGCCCGTTCAAGCTTTTTATGATCTATGGGACCTATAAGACAGTAATCACCCAAAGGTGAACGACTTAACAAAACAACAGGGAAAGAAAACTATGGGATGGGTAACCCAGGATCTAATTCTCTCATAAAGAGAAATGTGCCTCTTTAAGCTTGTAGGACTTGGTTCCATCTAATTGAATTCTATCATGACATCTTTAGTAAGCATATAGAAGTGGTTAGCACGGTTGGCTTTACATGAACATTTCCCAAGAGTGATTGATTTAAGTAAGAAGTGAGAACATCTTTGCTTTCCATCTTTCGATATCAATTGGTATAACTATAAGAAAAAATTGGTACAAGAGTGGCCACATGTAGAATTACTCACATTTATGTAGAAATAATTTTCTTTTGTATGTATTTGGATACTTCAAATCTGTTCCTTATCCCTCGAAAAATTTAAGCTTGAACAACATATTTGCTTTATTGCTATTTCATGCATGAACATAAGAAACTCGTATAAAAGTACCACTAATTTGTTTTTGTTGTAGGTTATTGGTTCAGAGAGCATTGAAGAGGAGGATCAAGCGTCACAGATTTCACGATTCCTCGAAGGTTACAGGGAAGGAAGAACAATACAGAACAGAATTAGCAGTCCATCAGTGCTTGGCTTTCTAAATTCACTAATTGGCATCAGGCTTGTATACATAATTGTTTTCGTTGTTGCAGTTATCATGCTTATACAAACCATTAAAGGAGATGAGGAACCTCTCAGGGTCCCCCATACCGGGGACCAAGTTGACCAATCTGGCAGGTCTGTCTCTGATGGTGAAAGCAGAGAGCAAAGAGCTGGAGAAAAGGAAGACTAAATATTGACTTCTGAAAGAATTCTGCTGTTAATTTGAACGGGAAACACCGATGAAATAAGGATAGGGCCAATAGCAAGTCTACAGTGTGCCTAAAAATGTTTTGAAGAATAGTAAGTTATTCCATGCGACTTTAATTTTTCTACGAATTTTTATCTTCTGATGTTTGGAACTTTAGGGACATTATTCGCGTTCATCATTGAAGGTGTTAGATATAGCAATTATTAGTATATTCGAGGAATATAAAGTTTATTTGCCAATTTGAGAATTAGAAACCAATGACATATTGTACTTATCATGAAGGTTTGAGCATATGTGTTTTTTGTTGAAGAGTTTCATGTCAAATTTTAAAGAAACTTGTAGAAATGAAATATTTAAACAATAAATGAGAAGCATCCATGACAGTGACGGACGAATAAGTTAAGTGATTATTGTTAATTGGAACAAACACAAGCGCGGCTGTGGTCAAGGGTGTGTGAATAGAACCTTCATAATTGTGTCTTTGTTCTGATTCTATCAATGAATTGCGTGCCTTTAAAAGAAGTAAATACAGAATAATCTTATTTTGAGCACCTCAACATTTCTCTTTACGTATGGTATGTTGAGTCCAAAAACTAAAAAAAAAATCTACAGAAACCCCAACCAAATGAACCAACCATATGCTACAAGTTTGTTTTGTTTTGTTTTGACTTTAGAGTGAAAATTTAATTTTGCACCTCAGAGTGTAATTGGATATAAATTTACTTCCTGTTTAACAAAAGTGATTCTTACCACTTTGTCAGTTATAAATAATGTAAAGCTAAAGCTCTTACATGTTACAATAACAATAAAAAAATCGTTATAGTGCAAAGTGAATTTACCTCCTGTTTGGTAAAATGATTCCCACTACTTTGTCAGTTATAAACAATGTAAAGTTTTGTAAAGCTCTCACATGCTACAGTAACAATAAAAAAAATCGTTATAATGTAAAGCTTTCACATATTATAATAAAAGTGGTTCTAACTAATGATTGTCCCTACCCTTCCAAGCACCCTCTTAAAGTTTATACTTGCAAGTGCAAACGGTGGAGAGGAATTGTACTGATAGCCTCTGCATGAAGTCGGATGAGTCTCTTATTGTTGTTGCAGTAGTAGTTGTTGTTATTTTAATTTTTTTTTTAGAAATGGGAATTGTATTTCAAGTTAGAGGATTACAATCACCAATTCAAACGCAACGGGCCAAGACGCCATTTAAGACTCAACCCTCACAACAAACGGACCCGCCAGCAAATTTGATTAAGATTGATCCGGTGGCACAATAGATACTGAATTCCACCATGTGGGAACAAAGGAGATTCTATCCTAACCAAGGCTCTTCCGCAAATGCTGCTAAAGGCGGTAGATATCCCCAATTGGATAGGGATGAGGTACTAAAAGCACCGGAGCCCAACTCTATATTGAAAGGTGAAAAATTATTACAACAGAAAAGAAAAAAACAAGCACGCTAGGCGGAAACGACACCGCCGTTCTTGCAACAACAACAACAATACACATAAACAAAACATAAAACGAAGACAAACTCCGGCCACCGTTCCACGGAGAGAAACCGCCGCCCTCCCTCGGCCATCACCATAGCAGATGCGAAAAAACCACAGCCCCCAAACCCCCGCGGCACGAACCCAACCTCAGCCACGGTTGGGCCACTCAACGCCGGAGCTACACGGACACCGGCCACACCCACCACCCAAAACCGGCACCAAAGGAGGAGAAACCCCTGCAAAAAGGGAGCAAACGAGGGATGCTTGGGGAGTTCCCCACCATCCGCGCCACGAGGCCCCCCGCCGTCCTTCGCTTAAGTCCGCCATCGGTCACGGGAATCACCGAACCCTCCACCCTATGACCCAATCTGGTCCTCCCAGCCCTTGGTCGCGACTGGCCCGAGGTCGCCGACGCACGCACGCCAGGCGGAGCTGCCGCCATCCGCCTGCCCAACCTCCCACCCACCGCCTCAATTCCTTCCCCAAAACCCCCAAAATCGGTGCCATACGCGTGCCCATAGGAGGAGACCCCGCCGGTTGGAAAGCCGTCCATGGGGCTGGGAGTCAGCAGGCGAGCCCAAGACCGACGTCGGACCCCAGCCCTTAGGCACTGTGCACTGAAATGGCGCAAAAAAAAGAAAGGAGGAAAGGGAAAAGATCCCAGCAGACCAAACTTAAGGTGGTATGGTTGTCGTTATTTTTTAATACTCACACCTACGTAAATAGTAAATAGTAAATATTACAGGATATTTGGTATTGGTTTTAAAATAAATAAAAATATTTTTATTTTAAAAAATAAAAATATTTTAAAAATTATATTAAAAATGTTTTTAAAATTTTTATCTAAAAAATATGTAAAAATATGTTTAAAAATTTTAAAAACAAAAGCGAACAAGACTAATATGCCATTGGGCAAGATGACTTTGAGATAAAACAAAGTTGACACTTACAGTAACGAAGCTTCTAATTTCTGAAGGTTAAAGACAACTCTAAGCACTACGCTGGAGATAAGCGGGAATGAACTGCAAACAACAGTATTTATATAAGACGAGTCAAGTTGGCTTAGTCTAGAATTCATCAAACGACAATGATTAACTAAAAGCAATAAAACAACAAAGCAACACGACTACTAAAAATGTCAAAAACAATCAATTCCTAAATAATAGCTACTTGGAGAAACGACCTGTTTGAATCACAATTAAAAAACCTTTTATTATAGTTTTTTTCTCATAAAAATTTTAATTTTTATTCAAATTTTATATTCAAACTTATAAACAAAACGGATAAGACATCATTCCCTATCAACTCTAATATTCCCTAGTAACATTTCACAACATCACTTTTCAAAAAGAACATTCATAGAGAACAACATTCTTAAAACGGCAATATCTTCTACAACGACAACCATGGTCAATAAACAATGCCATATTCAACAAAACGACATGTTAGCAGCATAAAAGCTTTAGGTTGTTTGGTTCTGTTTTTGAGATTTTTTTGCTATTTTTAAAAACACAAAAAATCAAAACATTTTCAAAACAATGTTTGGTTTACAATTATGAAAAACTAAAAATGTTTCAAGACAAACCCACTTTTACACTAGATTTTGAAAAAAAAAAAGAAAAGTTTTCACTCATTTTTTTTCCTTTCCTTTAACTCTTCAAGCCTCCTCCCACCCCCCATTATTGCCCTCTCTAGCAAACCCAACAACCCTGGAACCCATCCTTTACCGGATTTTGTCGTTGCCTATGCCGATGTTCGTCCCAATCAGAGCCAACTGTCAAAGTCCCTCACCATAGCCAACTGTCAAAGTCCCTCACCATAGTCGGATCATGATGGAGGAACAATCTTTGTAGAGGGTCGTCGATCTCTATGAGAGGGTTGTTGACGTGAGAGGGCCGTCAATCTTCGTGGGGGTGGGGCCAGGTTCGTTGGTGTGGGATGGGTTTGTTGGGGTGGGACTGTTCTGGTTTGGGTGGGGCTAGGCCGTCATAGGCGTCGAGGGTTGTCAGGGGTGGAGTTGGGTTCATCGGGGTAGTGTTGGGCCGTCGACGGTCGCTAGTGGTGGTGTTGGGCAATGAAGTATGGGGGTTGAGCAAAGGAGTTTTTTTTAGAGGAATTGGTTTTTTATTCTAATTAATATCATTAAATATTATTATTTAAACTAAATTTGGTTTTATTTATGTTAATTATTTTTACTAAAAAATGTTGTCGTTTTAAAAATATCACTATGTACAGCCAAACAAAATTTTAAAAATTGTTTTATCATATTTTTCAAAACAAAACAGCCCTAAGTGACAACATTTAACGTAAAACGACACAATCCAAAAAGCCAACCTTCTCTTCCTTGCATAAATCAATAAACACAAAAAATCTATCTTCTCACAAACGACGATGACCATAAAAGGATAGCGTAAGTGGTAAACGACGACAACAACAACAACAACGTAAAAATATATTAAATCCATATCATATTTTTGATATGCACACTGAAATATTTAGCATGTTATAGAAAATTCTTTCTATGTTTGCTAGGGTTGCTCTACGTCTCTACTAGGGTTTACTCCATTCGGATTCTTATGAGAGGCGACACCCACCTTTTCTCTGTGGGCATTGCTGGTTTTGTTTTGGTTGCTTTATCAATGGAAGAAATTATGAATAGGTGGAAGAATTTGGCTATCAAAGTAGAGGAGCAGGAAGTTGTAGGGATAGATGATGCTGTTATAAGGAAGGCAGGAATGCTATAAGATATGGCCTGTCAGGGAAACTGCTATCATCAAAGTCGTATAATAAATAGTTTTTACAATCCATAATGATAGATGTTTAGAGAGTGAAGGGATCGAGGGAAGTGTCAAAAGACATCTTTCTTTTTTCGTTTGAAGATTTACGAAACAGGGACAAAGTTCTGGATCTTGAACATTGGAGTTTCGATCACTCCTTGGTTGTTCTGAAGCCAGTGGATATCGGGATATGACGAAAGCGAGGACTCCTGTTACACCAAATTTTGGGTCCAGTTTCACGGCCTTCCTCTTGAAGGGGGATTACGACAGGTGGGGGAGAGGGTTGGCAATGTTATTGGAAATATGGTCTCAGTCCAGACGGATGCCAATGGCAGGCGCATTGCGCAATGTATCCGTGTTCGTGTATTGTTGGATATAACAAAGCCTCTCCGACAGTGTGTTAGGGTTTGGCTGGGGAATGAAGGCAAGTTAGTTTGGACAGATTTACGGTATGAGAAACTACCTGATTCTGTTATGAATGTGGTATGTTTAGGCACGGTGTGAAAGAATGTTCTCTTGATGGCGTGTCGGCGGTGACAAATTCTTCTTCACTTATTTTTGGCGGCTGGTTAAAGTCCCCTCAGAAGGATAATAGAAGAAATCTGTTGGGTGATGCTCAACAGTCTTTTGGATCAGGATATGGATGGAGACACTCTGATGAATAGTCGAAGGAGGGAGTGGTTATTCGACGGCAGAAGTGTTCGACGGGTATTGTTCAGGCCATGAAGGGATCGGAAAAGTCCTTGATGTTGACGGAGTCGTCATCAGATCTAGCGGAGGTGGCTTTTGGAACAGCAGAGATGAATATTCCGGCTGAGGAATTGTTTGCACAAGATTCAGGGGGTGGTGAAGCTAGCTCACAAGGAAATCGTTATCTCGGGTAGGTTAAACTAGCCTGTTTCGGAAACTAATTTTGTGGGGGATATTTTGAATATTAATAGTTGTGCTGAAGTGGCAAATGAGACGCATGTAGAGTCTACAATTGATACCATTTGCATAGAGAGTCTAAAAGGAAAGTTTTTATTTGGGATTTCTAAGTCAAATATTTTATAAACTCATGTTGGATCTCATGTGAGTTCCCATGCAATATATGGCAGTGTTCGTACGACTTCTATGCAAGGGTTATCTTTTGGTTCATAGAAGAGCTTGGTTGAGATAGGAGGGGAAGAAAAGTTGCACCCAGTTGAGGGTACTATTAATGGAGGCTCAGACAAGTTGTTGAAGGACCTTTCAGAAATAGGTTTTTGTTTATCGGCGGGTGGTGTTGATGGTGATCTGAACGGGAAAGGGAAAAAAGGGCCTTTGAAGCCTCGTCATATGGGGGCTTTAGACTTAAACTCGAAACTACGGGATAAGGAACTAGGAATTGTCAAACGGAAATGTGTAGTAATGGGAACTGCTCTAAAGTTGACAATAAGCAGAGGGTTGTCTCAGGCGAGATTTTTAATTTGGCAAAATCGACAGAGGTTGCTCCAATGAGTCTCTATGTTAGAACACACGGGGACTTGGGGACTTGCGTGCTATAAATAAGCTATGACTAGTTGTTTGAAGCTTTTCCCTATGTATGGTTTTCGTGTCGGAGACAAGATTACAGGGTTCATTAGTAGATTCTATTAGAACAAGGGCGGGTTTTAGTAACGATGTACATGTAGATTATATGGGGAGGAATGGCAGTTTGATTTTAATATGGAGCAATGATTTTGATGTGGAGATGAAGAGTTTTTCCCGGTCTCATATCGACTGTTTTGTTTCTAATTCTTCTGGTGCTTGGAGGTTTACGCGGGTGTATGGTATCCTATTCGTAGTCAGCAAAGCCAGTTTTGGACCTTTCTTAAGAGACCAAGTTTTCTCTTTTCTCTTCCATGGGTGGTTGGATGGGATTTTAATGAGATTATGTATCTATCAGAGAAGATAGGGGGTAATGACTGCCTCTACATGAGTATGCAGGAATTTAGGGAGACTCTGGGGGAATGTGGATTAGTGGACTTAGCATTGTTGGCCCAAAGTTAACTTGGAACAATTTCCAAGTTGGGGATGATAATATTTGAGAAAGATTAGATAGATTTGTGGGGAATGATATGTGGAGAAATCGGTTTCCAAATCATAAGGTCGAGGTACGTATTGAAATTTTTTAGATTCGATCATTGGGTTATAATTTTGGATTTAGCTGACTGGTTTGGTTTTGGAAGTAGCCCAAAGAAGAGGTGTCGTTTCCTTTTTGACCCTTTATGGATGACCAATGATGGGTTCAAACATGTTGTTACAAGTGTATGGTGCCGAGATGAGGTGACCAAAGATGGTAGTAAGCCTCACGAGGATGTTGGAGAGGTGTACCATAGATTTAAAGGATTAGAGCTCTTGTGTGTTTGAAAATCTCTCATGGAAATCCAAGGAGTTGCAGGATGAAATTTCAGCGCTCTATAATCGGGTGTTCATTAACGAGCTTAATAGGATTCTTGCATTAGAAGAACACTATTGGAAGCAACGTGTTCATGTTGATTGGCTTTAAAGGGAGATTGGAACGCCAAAATTTTCCATTCTAAGGTGTTGGAGAGGAAATGGAGAAACATAATTGTGGGGTTGGCACATTTGGATAGGGTTTTGCTTTCTAAGGAAGATAAGATTATGGATGAAATATAAGCTTATTTCCAACAGGTAATTTTAACTACATGCCTATCCTAACAAGATTTAGATGCTGTAGTGGAGCTAATGGAAATTATGCTATTAGATGATAATAGGGAGATGTTCACTGCTCCTTTTACTGCTGAGGAGGTGTGGTTACCTTTGTTCAATATTGGACCAAATCAGGCACCAAGGCCAGAGGGCTAAGAAGTGGTTAGTCCGGAGCTGGTAGAGGTGGTATTGGGAGTTCTTAATGGCTCACGTTCTGTGAAGGACCTTAATGAGGCTTACATTATGCTTATTTAGAAGACTAATAGTCCAAAGAAGGTCTCGGATTTTAGACTAATTAGCCTCCACAACATATCCTATAAGGTGATCATCAAGGCATTGGCCAATCGTCTTAAGCGAGTCCTTTCGGTGCTTATTTCAGTAGAGCAAGGCGCTTTTGTGCCCGGTCGCCTGCTTACAGATAATGTCTTAGTTGATTTTGAGGTGATTCATGCGATAAGGAGGAAGACAGGAGGTAAAGTTGGTTTAATGGGCCTTGAGCTTGATATGAGCAAGGCTTACGATCGTGTATAATGGGTTTTCTTGGAAGCTATGATGAGAAGAATTGGGTTTAGGAGATGTTGGATTCGAATTATTATGGATTGCATGTCCACGACACAATTTTCATTTATTGTTGATGGTGGTGTAAGGGGTGAAGTATCTCCTACGACGGGTTTGTGCCAAGGATGTCCCATTTCTTCGTATTTGTTCTTATTGTCTGTGGAGGGATTCTCGGCCTTAGTTCGGAAGGCGGAGGAGAATAAATCTCTCAGGGGAATTCGGGTGGCTAGTTGGGCACCGAATGTTAGCCATTTATTGTTTGCTGATGACTCCATCGTCTTTGGCCGTGCATCTCTCTCAGACCACGATGTTATTTTCCACTTTTTAGGATGCTATGCAAAAGCTTCAGGATATTTGGTGAATTTTTCTAAGTCTTTAATATGACAGGGGAAATTCAAGGGAGGTTCGGGCTTCGAGGGGATGTAGCAAATCATGATAAATATTTGGGGTTACCCTCCATTATTGGTAAGAACAAACGTAGTACTTTTAATAGAATAAAGGAGAGGGTTTTTAGGAAGCTTTAGATGTGGCGCAAGTGTGTGTTCTTAGTAGGGGGTCGTGAGATTTTAATTAATGCAGTTGGCCAGGCAACGACCACTTATACTATGAGTGTGTTTAAATTGTTGGTGGGCCTTTGTTTAGATCTTATGGCTCTCTTTGCTCCTATTTGGTTGGGGGGTTCGGAGACTAAGAGGAAGATGATATGTAAGCCCAAACGATGGGGAGGGTTCGGGTTTAGGCATATTGGATAGTTTAATCAAACTTTATTGGCTAAGTAGGGGTGGCGTTTGATGCAATATCCAGAGTTGCTAGTAAGATGAATCCTCAAAGAAAGGTACCTTTCTACTACTACGTTTCTAGATGCTATGAGTTGCCAAAATATGTCATATACTTGGAGAAGTATTCTTTGGGGTGGGGAATTGCTAAGGAGTCCAATGGAGGGTTAGTGACGGGAAGGATGCTTCAATTTTTAAATGCCCCTAGTTACGGAGACTAAATTCTTTTAAACCTATTACCATTCCCAAAAAAGCGAGCGCCATTCTCTCAATGATGGAATTGATAAAGGACGGATAGTGGGACGTTCAATGGTTGACACAATTTTTGTGGCCTATTGATGTGGACATGGTCCTTACAATACCGATACGAAGAAGACGAAACTTACAAGACAAGCTTGTGTGGCATTATAGTGATAAAGGGGCTTATACTGTCAAAACCAGGTATTGGCTTGCCATAGTCCAACATTGTTGCGAGTTCTTTGGGTAGCAAGGAAAATGAAAGTTGGTGGGGCAAACTGTGGAAGCTCAATGTGCCAAGCAAGGTGAAAATCTTTGCTTGGAGAGCATTTCATGCGGCTCTTCCATGCTTGAGCAATCTAGCTAGGCACGGTGTGAAGTGTAAGGCAATTTGTGGGAGATTTAATGAGGAAGTTGTCGGTTTGGCACGCACTATGGAGTTGTGATGAGGCGAGGGAAATTTAGGAGCGATCGTAAAGCCTTTTCCTTTGACGGGGTGTGTATGTTTTCGTGGAAGTTCTTGAATGTGCTTGACTTAGAGACTTCTGTGATGATCTCTTGGAGTCTTTGGTGGGCTCGAAATCAAGGGGTACTTGAGCGGCGGAAGAAGGAAGCAGATCATGTGCTTCAGGTTGCGGGCAGAGTTTTAGGCAACTTCCAATTGTGTAATGCACTAGAAGAATACAAGGGCAACCAGATGGGAGTGAAGGATGCGAAATGGAAATGCCCTCACATAGGCAAGCTTAAACTGAGGGTGTGTTTGGCAGTGGTGGGAACCACTCAGTTTCCACCACAAACTCAGTTAAAAACAGTAAAAAGTTCTCATATGTTACAGTAACAATAAAAAAAAAATACTACAGTATAAAACTCTCACATGCTACAGTAAAAGTGCTTCCCGTCACTCTTTCAAACACCCACTAAATGTTGATGCCTCGGTCCATAATGGATGCTCTTATATGGGGGAAGGAGCAGTGATTCATGATGATGTTGGGACAGTGCTTGGCTGTCTAGCAAAGAAGGTTGATGGGCTATTTTCTCCTCACACCGCAAAATGCATGGCGGTCAGAGAAGGCTTAGAATTTGCAAAAAGTTGCGGGCTCAAATAGAGGTAGTTGAGTCTGATGCAGTAAATGTCATTAATGCAATTAATTCACTAGTTACCTTGGATGATGCGGGGCTAGTTATAGCCGATATGAAGCATCTTCTAGTTTTGCTTCGGGTGGTATGTCATGTAACCATATTTCTCTAACCATATTTCTCGTTCAGGAATATGATTAAAAATATGATTGCCTGCCTATTAGCATGTTTTGTTGTTAGTAGTAATGTAGATCTTTATGGGACATATTTTGTTTCTAGATTTGTAGCCTCTAATATTAGGGCCGATTTGGCCAATTAATAAAATTCCAGTCTTTCCTTCAAAAAGAAAAACAACAACAATGCCAAAAATGATTGTATTTTTACTTACATAAATACACACATATACATGGTAACCACTGTATATGTTGTTAAATAATTACTATAATTTTGAAAGTACTAAAGAGCTACAAACATACAAATAACAATTCCAATTAAGTTTTTTTTTTTTTTTAATAATTTGAAAGTACTACAACATTCAAACATACACTCGCCAATTTTATTTGAAAGCGCTACAACGTTTAGACATACACATGCCAATTTTAATTAAGATATTTTTTAAAAAATAATTTAATTCAAATGAACCCCAAAACTTCTCTTGGTGGATGGCTCTGGCAAAATTGGTGGCATGCTGAAACTTTTATATTCTCCGATTTACATGTTTGTGGTTTAGCTTTATATCATGTTTTATTAACCTTTAAATAGTTCATTTGTGTAGCACCAGTCAAAAACTCAAATATTCATGGCATAAATCTTTTTTATTTTTTATATTCTTCAAAATTTCTCAAATTCTTGTATGATATATCCATCGTATGGAAATTAGAGTAAAGAAAATTTTTTCACAGCCGATATTAAATAAATAGAATATTTTAAAAATATTTATAGTAAATAATAAAATTATGCTTACGGTATAAATAATTCTTATTTACTTAATAAATAAATTTTAAATATAAATAATTTATTATAAATATTTTCAAAATCTGCTGTTTATTTTATTTTGCTCCTTTTTGTTTCCCAATTGGACTGGTGCTGGTCTTAGGCTTCCGCAGGGAGTGTTTGTCAAGTTGGGCCTTCATCGAGCCCATGTTGCCACGTACTGGCATTGAAAACGTCACGTCGTATATCGCAAATTTCATACGACATGGTCTTCAAAGCTGCTAAGCTGTTCTCTATATAAACAAACAATGAACTTGCTTCACACTTCAATGGCGGCTAGAATTAGGGTTCTCTGTGCTGATACAAATACAAAAACCCAGAAATGTTAATCACATTGTTTTCTCTTTCACTTTCAATGTCTAATCTTTTGGTATTTAATCAGCCATTGCATTTTCTCGCTCAACAATCAGCTTTACAATATTTTTCCTTCACTTTCACTCTCTGTTTCTTACTTGGTACCTAACATTTTGAAGTGATTGATGGTTCTACCAGCTTCCTTACCT
>CAMOHE010048194.1:38700-57956 GCA_946598075.1 Artocarpus hirsutus
ATACTATGAGTGTGTTTAAATTGTTGGTGGGCCTTTGTTTAGATCTTATGGCTCTCTTTGCTCCTATTTGGTTGGGGGGTTCGGAGACTAAGCGGAAGATGATATGTAAGCCCAAACGATGGGGAGGGTTTGGGTTTAGGCATATTGGATACTTTAATCAAACTTTATTGGCTAAGTAGGGGTGGCGTTTGATGCAATATCCAGAGTTGCTAGTAAGATGAATCCTCAAAGAAAGGTACCATTCTACTACTACGTTTCTAGATGCTATGAGTTGCCAAAATATGTCATATACTTGGAGAAGTATTCTTTGGGGTGGGGAATTGCTAAGGAGTCCAATGGAGGGTTAGTGACGGGAAGGATGCTTCAATTTTTAAATCCCCCTAGTTACCGAGACTAAATTCTTTTAAACCTATTACCATTCCCAAAAAAGCGAGCTCCATTCTGTCAATGATGGAATTGATAAAGGACGGATAGTGGGATGTTCAACGGTTGACACAATTTTTGTGGCCTATTGATGTGGACATGGTCGTTACAATACCGTTACAAAGAAGACGAAACTTACAAGACAAGCTTGAGTGGCATTATAGTGATAAAGGGGCGGGCTTATACTGTCAAAACCAGGTATTGGCTTGCCATAGTCCAACATTGCTGAGAGTTCTTTGGGTAGCAAGGAAAATGAAAGTTGGTGGGGCAAACTGTGGAAGCTCAATGTGCCAAGCAAGGTAAAAATCTTTGCTTGGAGAGCATTTCATGCGGCTCTTCCATGCTTGAGCAATCTAGCTAGGCACGGTGTGAAGTGTAAGGCAATTTGTGGGAGATTTAATGAGGAAGTTGTCGGTTTGGCACGCACTATGGAGTTGTGATGAGGCGAGGGAAATTTAGGAGCGATCGTAAAGCCTTTTCCTTTGACGGGGTGTGTATGTTTGCGTGGAAGTTCTTGAATGTGTTTGACTTAGAGACTTCTGTGACGATAGCTTGGAGTCTTTGGTGAGCTCGAAATCAAGGGGTATTTGAGCGGCGGAAGAAGGAAGCAGATCATGTGCTTCAGGTTGCGGGCAGAGTTTTAGGCAACTTCCAATTATGTAATGCATTGGAAGAATACAAGGGCAACCAGATGGAAGTGAAGGATGCGAAATGGAAATGCCCTCACACAGGCAAGCTTAAACTGAATGTCGATGCCTCGGTCCATAATGGATGCTCTTATATGGGGGTAGGAGCAGTGATTCATGATGCTGTTGGGACACTGCTCGGCTGTCTGGCAAAGAAGGTTGGCGGGCTATTTTCTCCACACACCGCAAAATGCATAGCGGTCAGAGAGGGCTTAGAATTTGCGATAAGTTGCGGGCTTCAAATAGAGGTCGTTGAGTCTGATGCAGTGAATGTCATTAATGCAATTAATTCACTAGTTACCTTGGATGATGCGGGGCTAGTTATAGACGATATCAAGCATCTTCTGTCTTTTGCTTCGGGTGGTATGTCTTGTGATCATATTTCTTGTTCAGGAATATAGTTGCCTGCCTCTTGGTGTGTTTTGTTTTTAGTAGTAATGTAGATCTTTATGGGACAGATTTTGTTTCTAGATTTGTAGCCTCTGCAATTAAGGCCGATTTGGCCAATTAATAAAATTCCAGTCTTTCCTTCAAAAAGAAAAACAACAACAACAATGTCAAAAATGATTATATTTTTACTTACATAAATACACACATATACATAGTAACCACTGTATTTGTTGTTCAATAATTACTATAATTTTGAAACTACTAAAGAGCTACAAACATACAAATAACAATACCAATTAAGTGTTTTTTTGAAATAATTTGAAAGTACTACAACATTTCCACATACACTTGCCAATTTTATTTGAAAGTGCTACAACGTTCAGACGTACACTTGTCAATTTTAATTAAGATATTTTTTAAAAAATAATTTATTTCAAATGAACCCCAAAACTTCTCTTAGTGGATGGCTTTGGCAAAATTTGGTGGCATGCTGAAACTTTTATATTCTCTGATTTACAACATGTTTTTGGTTTAGCTTTATATCATGTTTTATTAACCTTTAAATAGTTCATTTGTGTAGCACCAGTCAAAAACTCAAATATTCATGGCATAAATCTTTTTTATTTTTTATATTCTTCAAAATTTCTCAAATGCTGGTGTGATATATCCATCGTATGGAAATTGGAGAAAAGAAAATTTTTTCAAAGCCGATATTAAGTAAATAGCATATTTTGAAAATATTTATAGTAAATAATAAAATTATGCTTACAATATAAATAATTCTTATTTACTTAATAAATAGATTTAAGTATAAATAATTCGTTATAAATATTTTCAAAAGCTGTTATTTATTTTAAATTATTGGGTTTATGAGACAATTAACCAAATTACTTTTATTGAATTAAAATATATCTTTAATTTGTAAAAATTTTATAAATGTCTCATAATGATATCATTAAAATTATTTATATGTAATTATATAATACAATATGTAATATCATTAAGATAATTACTATATCATTAAAGATATTTTAAAAATATTTTAAATATTGTATTAGATTTTAATTTTATAACAATAATTTAGACACGTATTGTAATTTTTTCTAAATTATTTTGCTCCTTCTTGTTTCCCATTTGGACCGGTGCTGGTCTTGGGCTTCCGCAGGGAGTGTTTGTCAAGTTGGGCCTTCATCGAGCCCATGTTGCCATGTACTGGCATTGAAAACGTCACGTCGTATATCGCAAATTTCATACGACATGGTCTTCAAAGCTGCTAAGCTGTTCTCTATATAAACAAACAATGAACTTGCTTCACACTTCAATGGCGGCTAGAATTAGGGTTCTCTGTGCTGATACAAATACAAAAACCCAGAAATGTTAATCACATTGTTTTCTCTTTCACTTTCAATGTCTAATCTTTGGGTATTTAATCAGCTATTGCATTTTCTCGCTCAACAATCAGCTTTACAATATTTTTCCTTCACTTTCACTTTCTGTTTCTTACTTAGTACCTAACATTTTGAAGTGATTGATGGTTCTACCAGCTTCCTTACCTGTTTTCTGAAGCATACTCAATCTCTTGTTGGTAAAGTATGCATTTATCTGTTCGGATTTATTGTTAACATTTGAGATTATACACTCATACACGCACATATTTATATTTGGTTACATTTCATAGCTTACATTGAGTGTAAGCAGTATTTTACTTTTGCCCATTACATATTAATATTGGTTGTTGAGAAAGAAGAAGATTTTTTTTTTTTGGTTTTCTGTCTTCGTTTTTTTCTAAATAAAGTTTTCATGCTAAATTTCTTTGAAGTGGGATATCATCAGACATGAGACCCTCTTGGGTTCTTAATGCAGAACAAGGCTCAGAGGTGGAGACTTTTGTGTAGTTTTTAGCCCAATTTGTTTTTGGGTAGTCCCTATTTGTTGACCTATGATTGATGTTTGGCATTTGCACTAGTACTGAGGCTCCGTGACCTATTCAATTATCGGGTTTGCCTAATCTCAAAGTGCAATAATAATGTTGGGATCCGCTTTGCAGCTTGAATTGACAAATATTTCTGCTGCCTGTAATGCCCTCACAGGTTCACAAATCATTCCCCTTAAACTAATCAAATGTTGTTTGTTCCACAATTCACAATAAATTAAACGGGACACCAACAAGCTTGGTTGTTTTTGTCATTTAGCTTCCTTTTGAAACTTTAGTTGTAACTGTCATTTTAACTTTAAGAACTGTAGCATATGAAAGCTTTACAATATAGTAACTTTTTGCTTTTTATCGTAGCTGAGAGCTTTATATTGTTTACAATTGTAACTGATGGGTTGGACACCCTTTTAGTTTCTTTAGCCGTTAGATTCTGCATAATTAGGTCCAGCGTGGCTGAAAATGAAATCTTACATTATGATAAAAATGTATGGACTAAACTTGATAATATCATAATAATTGGAATGGTAACTGGTTTAGAACTAGATTTAATAGAATGTATTCTGGTATCCTTGAGGTTCAATGACTTTTGAGATTTTGGTAGCCTATCGACACTTTGGTCTAAGAGTACATAATTCAGAAGCAGAAAACACATAGTTTTGCTTCCTATTGCTGCTTGGTTGTCATATTGGTTGGCCTTTCGCCCCATGCCAGAAGTCATCTATGTATTTTACCACATACGTGGGCTCGGTGTTGATTTGTTGCTTACTTACTACTAAATTTTAGATTTCATTCAAATTTTATCATTTCAAAGGGCTTTTTTCTTTCTTGGTGAATAAAACTATATAGCTGTTAACGTTATTTTCAATTTTCATTTTCATAGTGAGTTAAGCGGTGATGTGTCACAAATGCTAAGGTCATATCACCATTTAGTATTGATGTCTCAAATGTCCAAATTCATTTGTGCAGAAATTTGTATTTGGATTCATTCATTAGTTAGTTACACATATATCTTATTCATAACACACACACACACACACACATTTCTGCTGTCATTTTCCTTGAAAAACATCAACGTTGTCATGACATTTGCATTCTCCATAATGAGATTGGCATTGCCATGATAGGAGGCCCTACCAGTTTTGCATGGGACACATTATAATACAGTTTTGAACACTGAAATGTTTAATTAATTAGGCATAATTAATTTCTAACTTTTTGCCCTTCACTAAAAATCCATAATAAATAAAAATCCTAGGCCTTCTATGTTGCTTCTTTTTTCGCTTTAAGTTTGGTGCTTCTTAAGAATATTGGTGAACGAATTAAAATCATGATGCCTTTTAAGAATACAGGTTGTGAAATTGATTTTCAAGTACTCCTCAAGTGAAACCTTAACCTGAGAAGCCATTGAAGTTTGCACATTTGTCAGAATACAAGTGCTGCCTATTTTTCTGGTCAATTGTTTAAAAAGTAAAGCTTTAAATGTATTAGTGGACACTTTGCCATTCATCACACTTCCAGTACCACAGAAATTTCATGTTATTTTTCCCTTCCAATGCACCATGAATATGCCTGGTCTTATGGTCAGATGTAAAGTTTGGCATACTTGTGAGTTGAATCTTCCAAAGGATAGGTAAAAAAATGTTGGGGTGGCCTCACTTTATTGCTGTACATTTATTTTATCTACATACTAGTTCTTTTTGTAATAATTGAGACTTATGTCCATGTGTGCTGTGCAGTGGAACTGTGGAACCCATGATCATTTATCAAAGTTGAAAGCTGAAATTTTATTGCCAGAAAACAATGCCATCCCAGAAGGTCCCCTAGATAGATCATCAAAGCTTTTAAGCTCACCTTGAGGTGCATTGTTCTCATAAAATAAGTTCAACTAGTTGCATGAGAATTGGGGTATTTTCTTACCACTAAATGCTTTTCCACTCCATTTGTTGCACACTTAGTACCAAGTCCTTTTGGATGTGCAAGCACCTATCAAGTGCCAGCTGTTTTTTTTTTAATTATTATTTTATTCTAAGTTACGGATATCCCAGATTAAGATAAATAAAGGGTATTTTCCTTTTGATTCATCAACATGTAAGAAGTATCTCTACTCGTGAATGTACTTCAAAGGTTGTTGGCAAAATTAGTGTCGAACCAAAACTTTTGGTTGTTATAGTATAAAGCTCTCATATGCTACAGTGATTAGAAAAAGTAAGCTACAATATAAAGCTCTCACATGCTACAGTTTTTAATTCAAAAATTTTAGTTTTAATCATACCTCTCAAGCACTCTATAATCTACAATTTATCACATTGTCATTAGTTTCTTTTGGTGGACATGCAATACTCTAGTGCCTGCTTGGTCTCTGCTTCCTACTGCCCACAAAACATGTTAGCCAGGGGCTTATTTAAACCATTTGTTGTGTCTAATAGCAACAAAGGGCTGTAGGAGTAGAGATAGGCATACCGAGATAACACCAATGAAATAAGGTATTTGCACATGGTGTATGCACGAAGTGGGAAGTCTGAACCGTGCTAGGATTGGCTCGAACCAAAATCTTGTTCAAAAGAACGACCAGTTTTATCACCCACCAAATGACCACTTAATTACAATTTTATTTCTAAAACATTTTCTAACTTTTGCTTTGACTATTCTAGACTTACTAAAGATTAACATCAGATCAGTTTTGGTACAAGTGATGTAAAGTAGTTTCAGTCAACTGCTATTATGTGAGATGTCTTTTATCTCAGTAGAAAGCTGGTATATGAACCACAAGGTGCGAGGAGCTCATTGAATGTGCATGGTTGGCTGCAGTGCAGGCTATTTAAGACGCATGTGAAGTGAATACACTGAAATAAATGTTTATGTGCATAAATGAGGAGAACGGTGGTGGTGTGTGGTTTAGGAAGAAAAACAGACATAATTTTACGGTTGAAACCTTTAGCATCAAAATCGTGGAAAAAAATTTCCCAGTTGTGCCACAGCTTTCAACACAGCCAGGCTGCACAATCCTCTCATTTGTTGGAAAATAACTATTAATTTTTGTTTTCCCTCCGCTTTTTTACTCCTATAACATATATATCATTGAGACGAAGATATAAGGTGGCATTGCTGCATATGTGGAAATGTTCTCGTTATGTCCCTATTAAATTAAAAATGAAATCATGACACTGTTGAACTGTGTACAATTATTTTCCACATAGATTGGATATTTTTGTTTGCCTTTTTTCATAGATCTTTTCAGATTTTTTTTAATTCTGAGAGAGGCAACAGAAAATGTTATGCATAGTAGTGTGAATTTGACTCAAAATAATGTAGCATGATTACAGATGAGTTTCAAGAAAAAACAATAGTTACAGCTTCTATTTGTTACATGACCTTTTTGGAGATTTTAAGAGAAATTTTACCTTTGAGAGGCTGATGCTATAATATTTGAAAAATGCTTGAGGTATTACTGGTGCTAAGTATTACAACTAATAGGTGGTCTATGTTATGGAACCTATTCTTTAGTATTTTTTTGAAGTGTTTTGGCATTTGGGATTTTAGTTTATTAGTAAATCTTTATTTAGGAATGAGGAAAAAAAAAAAAAAAGAAAGAAAAGTCCTGCCGACAAGCTAGAGAGCTGAAGTCTAAAGCAAGAGAGTTGAATGGAAAAAAGTGAATACACATTCATACATATACATTATTTGCTATGATAACTTACACTAGTTTGTACTCTATTACATGTTTGAAACTGATATGAAAAGAAAGTGACATGTTGAATTCGGCCCCCTTATCTTCAAATATTTATGGTCCTTACTCAACTCACAAGGCACCATTATTCAAGTTCAATCATGTAGGATCCAACTTATGGAGGCGTTTCAATTATAGCACAAACTGAACAGGCTTGCATATCTTGCTTTAGCTAAATGGTTGGAGTTTAAAAGTTCAGTAGCAGATAATGATGGATTTTCTTGTTTAATAAGCCCAAGCATTTTATTTTACTTTCCCACAAATTCTCATTACTTGTGCTCTAGTAACGATAATCTGGATTTAAATATTTTTTCAATAAGGAGCAAATTATGCATGCTAGTGTGTTTGGTAAATGAGTTCAAGCTCACGAGTTTGAACTCAAATATTGTAGCAAATGAGAGTTTTATACTATAACATGTTTTTGTTTTATATTGTATTGAATGAAAGTTTTATATTGTTTCCGGTTCAAACCTTATGTGTGTATGTGCAAATTCCTCCCTTTTGTACCCCTTTCTTTCTTTCCTTTTATGTTTGTGCTCTATTCATGGAATAACAATCATCTGATTTTTATGGAAGAAGTGAGATGCAATCATTGTTCCAACGTAGAAACAACTCCCTAGTTCATTAAACGGTTGTGCTTGAGGTTATGTCTTTAATCGTCAGAAATCAGAGGCTTCACTACTGTAAAGTGTCAGCTTTATTTTATCTCAAAATGATCTTGCTCAATATATAATGCATTTTGTTTGCTATTAATATAGGTATGTGTATTAAAAAATAATAACAATAATAATAATAATAATAAATTCATACGACTTATTGCAGAGGTTATGTCATAATTCTTCATCATATGTAGTTTAGTAGTTGCAAGTATAACTTAACGATAAATTTACATCTGATTACACTTTGAAGTATAAAGTTAAATTTTCACTATAAATTCAAAACAAAACAAAACAAACTTGTAGCATATGGTTGGTTCATTTGGTTGGGGTTTCTCTTGATTTTTTTTAGTTTTTGGATTAATATGCCATATGTAAAAGATATAATTTCCCCAAATAAGATTATTCTGTATTTACTTCTTTTAGAGGCACAGAATTCAATGATAGAATCAAATCAAAAACACAATTAGGGAGCTTCTATTCACGTCCTTGACGACACTTACGCTTGTGTTTGTTTCAATTAACAACCATCACGCAACTTATTAGTTGGTCACTGTCATGGATGCTTCTAATTTATTGTTTTTTCCCAGAAGTAACATGAGGGGGAAAGAAAAAGAAGAAACACTTGTGATACGTAAATGATAAATAAGCAATGACCAGAAAACATGAACTATCTATGACTAATATAATTAGACCAATATAGTGAGAAGCTCTTTTCTTTGTTTCTATGTAAAAGTTGCACATAAAATCCGTTTAAGATAGCCATGCATTGAACATGGACCATTCATACACATATTCATACTTATATATATATATATATATATATATATATATATATATAATAGAAGACTCCGATACTCTTACATACTTTTTGACCAATATAGCGAGAAGCTCTTTTCTTTGTTTCTACATAAAAGTTGCGCATAAAATCCGTTTAAGATAGCCATGCATTGAACATGGACCAGTCATACACATATCCATGCTTATATATATACATATATATAAAATAGAACACTCCGATACTCAGAACACTCCGATACTCCTACATACTTTTTTTTTTCCATTGTTCCCTTTTAAAATTAAAGAAAAAGGAATCAGAGATCAGCAAGAGGTGACCTAAAATAGGTTTGGGAACCATATTTGCAATTAGATTGTCCGGCAGAGTAACAGTGCTTTGGTGGCCGGCAAAGATGAAAGCATCATTTTATCTGATGGATCGTTCTTTCTACGTATTATTATTATTATTATTATTATTATTATTATTTTCTTCCGTTCTTTTTCTTTTGGGAGGGAAAAATTTTAAGGCAGGGTACAAATGTATCTCACAATATTATGTAATTTTATGTTGTTGGATTTTTATTAGATGTGATCAAAGTTAATTTAAAAGAAAAAGAGAGAGATTTCTCCTATAGATTTGCAGGGAAAAAAAAATAATTTTGATCAGATTTAACGGATGAAATATTCAATACCCGCCGGAGAGAGGGAAAAAGGGAGCAACACGCATGTTTGATATTTAAGCAGCTGTTTTGTTTTCCTTGTTTAAAAATTTAATAAATTAACTAAGCTATCAGTCCACATCCTACTTTAGAAACCTCTAATAATGATTCAATCTTAGCGTGCTTGTGCAACAACACGCATGTAATTTGCTAAAACGTGAAAGATATAACAAGATGCTGTATCAGGCAAGTGAAATAATGAATTAACATATTATAGGTCGAAATTCGTCAACAAACTTTTTAGAAGAGTTACTCCATGTTTGGCTGAGTGATGGGAACCACAGTTCGTACTACAAACTCAGTTATACACAGTGTAAAGCTCTCACATGTTGCAGTAACAATAAAAAAAATTACTACAGTATAAAACTCTCACATGTTACAGTAAAAGTGGTTCTAACCACTGGTTCCCATCACCCTTCCAAACACTCCTTTAATCTCATCACGTTGTTACAAATCTTAATAAGGGAATGAATATTGTATGACCCCCTCTCAAAAGGGGTTATCTATAAGAGCTTTTTTTTTTAACTATTGGATTTAATTTAATGGTTCGAAATTTAAGTCTGGTAGAAACAAAAATAAACGCACACCCATCCAATCATTTTTCTATTTTAACAAATTAAAAAAAAAAGAAAAACCCTAAAAAAAAAAAAGCAAAAACAAGCTGCCATTGGCAACGGCCATCAATCCCCTCCCATCACCCCCACTAGCAATCCATCTCTGTAAAATCCGACAATCCCTCATCTCTGCAAACCTAACACTACCCCATCTCCACCACGACACCCGGGGGCGGGGTCTCAACCAATGAAGGCGGAGGGGCCGAAGGAGTCGCGACCACTTCCGGTTGGGTTGCACATCAACGGCATAACCCACCCACGGGTGCTGAGAAATCACAGGATGGTGGTGTCGACCACGGGACTTGGCCGCTGAACGGTGATCCACAGAGGCGACTGAGATCGCAAGATCTCCATCGCGATGGAATCACAATCGTAGGGCTTCTCCGTCTCTGCACACTCCAGACCCGCTGACAGGGTGTCGTCGGCGATGACGTTGAGACCGAGGTTCATGGGATCGACGAACGCGATAGAGTTGCGAGGCGGTGTGGTCGTCGAGGCCCCCAAAGGTGGAGACGAAGGGGTGGCCGGTAGTGCCATGGTTTTTTTTTTTTTAATTTTGTTTTTTTTTCAAGTATTTTTTTTAAGTAATTTTTGATTTTTGGATTTAAAAAAGATCTGATGTATTTGGCTTACAAGGTTTTGTGAGCTCGTTAATAAGATGTTAATTCAAAAGAAAAAAATCGTATTGATAAAAATTTTAAATAGGTCTTATCGTAATATTCACCTTTGAATAAAACAACTGCATGCAAAAGAGACAAATAACATAAAAAATTACAGTGGTTTGTATTCATGTCGCTTACAACAGTGTTGTAGGTCAAACACTGAAGTGTAGTTACAGTTTATCTTAAGTAAAGAAACAGGCACCTTCACAACTCTCGGCATGCTTTTTATCCCTTTATATTGGAGACAGTGAGGGAGTCAAAATTTATTGATGGAAAGTCAATCTTTTTATTAAGATTATATTAATATATATATATAAACATTAATTTAAAGGGATTAAGTTTAATTTATATACATAACTACTTGTTAAAATTAAAACTATTATAGTTAAAAAAAAAACTAGGGGAGGCCATGGCGGCACCCCTGGTCTCCGTCATTGATTATACGTAATTAGTTTCTTTAAAAAAAAGTTATTAATATCAATAACCCTTAAACTTTAGGGTCTTTTTCATTTTGCCTATTGAACTTTAAAAGCCACCATTTTACTCTTTGAATTCTTAAAGCTCTTCACTTTGCTCCTTGAACTTTTGATTTTCTGTTCAAATGGACAGAATTAAACCTACGTGATTCGTATATAAGTCATCTATAAAGGAAAAACAAGATTTTATCTACTATTATGTCTATTATTCAACATTATCTCTACATCTTTGAATGAAAAATTAGAAATTCAAGGAGCAAAGTAAGAGATTGTGAAAGTTCATGAGTAAAGTGGTGATTTTTAAATCTTAATGGGTAAAATGAGAAGCTTTGAAAATTCAGAGGACAAAGTGATAATTTTTAAAATTCAAAAGATAAATAAGGTAGACCCTTAAGTTTAGGTCATTGGTGTTCATGACCCTTGAAAAAGGAGTAAATCAATGAAGAGGGGTTGAGATATTTCAGATGAGATGATCATCAGCCAATGAAGATTAATGCATGGTTATCAAACAAGGGTTTTTATAGCCGGCTAAAATGTAGTGATAAATATAAATATATGTATGTCACATACATACATACATACATACCGATGTTGTGGTTTCAAACGTTTCTCTATCAAGTCCATTAGCAAGAAAAAAATTTTACATTTAGAGAGCCAGTAGCTTCATCTTCATCTTCATCTTCACCATCGTTAATTAATACACCGCATCATGAAAGTTCAATTAAATAGCCGTAATGTTAGATAAACAGAAATTTAAAAGATTTGGGATTTGGGGTGATAGTGCCCAGTTGTTTTGTATATATATTTATAGTTTCCCAGCTACTTTCCTTTCATTTCTTCTATTTTTTTTGAGATAATTTATTTTGGCTTGTTTAAATGTGTAAATTATTCCTCCATTTTCTATGGTACTGCTCCGTATGATGTCCTCTTGGCGGCCATTGAAGTCTGGGTCTGATATTATACTTTCAGCTTGAATTTCGCTTTCTTATAATTAACGTAAAATATTTTACCGCGGAGAAAATTAAATAAAAATCTTAATCATATGTATATTTTTTAAATAAGTACATGTTTTGGTAGGAAAAAAAAAATAGATGGTGTTCTTACGTCTTTAGGCCAGTGGGAATTATAGAGGTCCCATTTCCATGGTTAGACAATAATGAGCTTCAAAAGCGACCCTACTTGAACTAATGACTTGATAGAAGTGAAGTTTTGAGATAGCCACTCCTTTATAATTATGTCAACATCATCCATGGTTTAAAAAGAGTACACGCTGTAGCATTTGTCAACAAAGAAAAAATAATAAAACAAGATTAAGTGAGCTGTGGGAGATACAAAACCCTCATTCAGAACTCTTCCCAACCTTCTCCCTGTTCCCTAAGATCAAAGGGTTTTAGAAAAACAAAAAAAAAAAAAAGCAAAAAAAAAAAAAAAATCTTGGTCATAATTAATTAGCAGAAAGCGGCGTGAAACAAACAGCAAAAAAGACCATAATAAATACACATGATCTCTTA
The DNA here is from genome assembly GCA_946598075.1 of Artocarpus hirsutus. Taxonomy (NCBI): domain Eukaryota; kingdom Viridiplantae; phylum Streptophyta; class Magnoliopsida; order Rosales; family Moraceae; genus Artocarpus; species Artocarpus hirsutus. The sequence goes on from CAMOHE010048194.1 coordinate 51,275, forward strand.
ATATGTATGGGACATATGTATACATATGAAAGTTTTATATGCAAAAGAAACATACTATATTGCATAAAGTTGTTCACACACTCTGATTAGAATCAGATTCTTCAAATATAAAAAAGCCATATATATTCCAACACAACATTATAACCCTATATCTTCTTGGAATTAGACACTAATATGGTGTGTGCGCGTAAAGAAATTCACAATTCAGTTGAAACTATAAATTTTAACTGTGAATCATGTAAAATTTTCAAATTTTATATTGTAAAGCAAAAAATATCACATGCAATAGTTCTACATCACAGCTTCAACTACATTTTCAAACACGTTCATAATTAGAGATCAGTGACTAAGACAAAATTAACACCACTTGATCAACAAGTTGAAACAAACAGCTGATATGAGAGAGATGTGCCAAAACTGCAATAGTAGTTGCTTTCACAACTATACTAAAGCATGTGAACAATTTTATTACATGTCACACACATGTATGTGAAAACCGTGGAAGCAACTAATAACAATTTTGGCAAACAAACATTTTAATGTGGCATTAACTTATAATTCACAACATCCAAAAAAAAAAAAAAAAAAGACAGTCCTTACGTGGGGTTTGACTAGAGGTTACAAAGTGAACCTTTTTTTGGCGGGGGATTAATCTTAGAACATTGGAGAATCGGAAGGTGAAGAATTCACCAAATTAAGAATGTTATTCCAATAATTCTCGTTATCTTGGTATTGCTGATCACTCACACTCCCACTCCCACCGGTACCATTCTCGGAGTCCCCCCCGCCACCGCCGCCATCGGATAAACTCCGGTTGTCGGAACTGTTAAGCAAAAGACTAGTAAACCCCTGATCCTCAGCAATAATTTTAACATCAATGCCCACATCATGAGCATTATTAGCACTAGTAGTACTACTACTAGTCCAATTCCCTCCAAGCCCTGAAGTAAACGATAATGAATTCTGTAACCCTTCTTGATCAAACCCTTTCCAATCCTGTTCCCCTTCTTCTTTGATCATCCCAGTCTCGGAGGAGGCAGAGGAAGACCCAACAAACTCATGAACGACAGCATTACTTCCGCGTTTCTCGGCCGAGAAGGTCAGTGTTGAAGTGGGAGACTCAAGGCGATCTCCACGAGCCCCGGTTGACTTTGACCAAACGGCATTGTTCCAATTAGGCATAATATTGTTGGAATTAGGAGGCGGGATCAGCTGGGCTGGCTTTGAAGCCGGGTAGTGTGATGAACATGAATTGTTGTTATCGCTATTATTATTATTATTGCGGAGCCTGGATTCTCTGACGAGCCGGGCTTCGGCTTCAAGCCGAGCGCTCTCCCACTGAGCCATGTGGCTAAGATTGGCCGCGTTTTTGGACTTAGCACCGTCGTTTGAGAGGACGTCGTTTTGGGGCTTGTGGGTCACTGGGTCTATTCCCATTTTAGCTAGCCTTCTCTTGAGGTGGGTGTTCCAGTAGTTCTTGATCTCGTTGTCTGTTCTTTTCGGCAAGTGGGTTGCTATCGCCGACCACCTATATAAAACCAACACAACAACAAAATCATATATTTATTAATCAAATACAAATATATGTCATTGGAAATATATTTTTAGGAAAATGTTTCAGATTTCGTTACGACTTAATCTAGCAGTGACTACAAAGTTAAAAATAAAGCATACCATTTTTTTTTTTGTTTTCTCTTAAGAAAACCCTGATTTGGGAGAATTTATGAGAGCATGAATGTACAAGAGGAAAAAACTATATATGTTCATTTATGATGATGAATTTTGGTGTGTCAGACTCAGGACTCAGAAAGCAGTAAATCCTGGGAAATGGAGGAGATCGCATCTCAAAATCTGGGTCAGCAGATGAATGAAATTATTTGCCATGGGTATACTGAAGTTTTAATTAAAGATTGTACTATTTTTTTAGGTCAGAGAATGGCTGGTTGAGGTTGAATCAAATAGGCCATCACATTTATAGCATATCACGGAAAAGAGAGGTGCACAACTGCGCATATAATGCTTGGGATGAAACTTTTCTTTTTTTTTTTTTCTTTTTTTTCCCAAAAATAAACTCAAGAGTCCAAACACATTACTAGACTTTTGTGGTGGTATATAATTAAATGACTATATAGGACCAAAAGAAAAACAATAAACATCATGTCAACATTAATATTCAATAATTGATCAATTTCAAGATTCCAGTAAAAATAAGACTCAAATTTTCAAATTGATTGCACATTATGCATATCCAATAACCACTCCTTGGCTATGGCTAGCCCTTGCGTCCATATTTCTTTCATGTTTTCTTGAGGAAGAAACTAGATACTAACTAAAAACCATGAATAGACAAAAATGCAAGCTTATATATAGGTCTGTCTCAGAGAATTAAAGCTGATTTTTTACCACAGAAAAAAAAGACATTTTAAGTCTTCTTTCTTTGAGAGGCAAAAACAAAATTACGTCTAATAATAATGCTAATAAATTATCATGATGATCAGCTCATATATATAAAACCCAGCTATACATATATATATATGTATATGTACCTGTTTCCAAGTAGAGCATGGAGTTGAATAATGGTTTGTTCTTCTTGCAAACTGAACTTTCCCCTCTTGATATCAGGTCTCAAATAATTAGTCCATCTTAGTCTGCAGCTCTTTCCACATCTTTGAAGCCCTATATATATACATATATACAAGATCAACAATACCAAACAAAAAAGGGTTTTTTTTCTAAATGTACTTATTTTCACAACTTGATCAAAACTTTGAAGAACCTTATCATAATAACAAATAATAGTGGTCATATTGTTATTAAATAATGTATCTCATACTTAGGAGTAATATAGTGTGTGTGTGTACCTGCATTTGCTGGTAAGGCTCGCCAGCTTCCATGGCCATGATCTTCAATATAAGCCAAGAGTTTCTGGTCTTCTTCAGGAGTCCAAGGCCCTTTCTTCAAGCCCGCCTTGTCGCAGCATGGTGACCGACCCATTTGAAAAATTTGGTCCAAAAACTTTAGCCAAAGAAACCGGCAGTTTCTGCTGTTCCTTATATAACACAAAAAAATATTAATAACGGAAAAGTAGTACTTAGGAAGAGAGAGAAAGTGTCTGAGTGTGGATTTGTCACTTTGCCTTGTAAATGAAGGGATGGGTAAAGAGAAAAGGAGAGAGAAGAGAGAAAGGTCAGCGACATAAATTGGATAAAGAAATAAATTTGCTCAGCTATATAAACTTGCAATACAACAACTTTTACATGACAATAGTACCCCTTTTCTCCTAGCTATATAAATACATATATATATGTATGTATGTATATATATGGTTTTATTTTCTTCTATAGATATATATAGTTGAAAAACAGTGTCACATTCCATATTGTAAACATGCACATGCATGTGGTGTTGGCTGTGTCTGCGTGTCTAAGTGGTACAAAAGATATTCTTTCAAGGAAAATGAATGGATTCAATATTGTCTTTTTACATAATTCAGATCGTTATCTTTTGGAGATGTCACCATGGATAATTGCTTTGTGTCACCTGTGATTTCTCTAACACATTGGCCTCTTTTTTTGCTCGCGATAAGAAGAATAATAATAATAAAAAAAATTCTTCATGCTTGGTTCAAGATATGAGAATCTCTCTTTATGTGTTTTTAAAGATATCGAACTTATTGTCATTGATCTCATGTTAAGCCAAAATTTAAATAATTCTTCATTCTGATAATCGCGGGTGAATTAAAAAAAAATCCCATTTTTAGAGAGTTTGGTATTTAAATATATTATCATTTTGTAAAAATGGCTTGAGCCTAATTTACACATAAAAGTAATAGGGATGGATAATTAGACATTATAAGTGATATTGTGCCTGATTTAAACAGTAATCACATCTTTTTAAGGGTACAAGTTAGATTCTCATGTGTGTGTGTTAACTTAAGATTGAGAGTATTCGAACTCTTTACTTTGTGATGTAATCGGATGTGTATTTACTACTAGATTATGCCTACAATATTACACATTCTTGTATTTTATGTAAGCACAGGAGAACAATATATAGGGTATTGAGAAACTTGATACAAACCAATAGTTTAAACTCAAACACTATAAAACTCTCACATATTATAATTTAAAAAATAAAAGTGTGCTACAATATAGAGTTTTTACTTGTTACATTGTTTTGAATAAAAATAGTTCAAACCAGTAGTTTGAACCAAGATTATCAAACACTCAAATCAAAAGATTTCAAATCAATACAATTCGAATCCATGTACAAACGGACATTAAACTTCTTACTGTAATTACTAATGTTAATAAAACTTTGACTGCTTTCCTGCATAAACGAATCTAATCAACAGTGTTTAATATGAAAATTGATAAATTAACGTAATTAAATAAATATAAAACATTGATGTGTACATGAACCACTCGAGAGCAAAGACTCGACAGAACACAAGCTTGATCAATGGTATTGTATACCACTTGGATCAGTTGGGAATCCCTGTGTCTAGAATCGTGAGATCAAATCGAACAGTACAATTTTGAGTAGAAAATCAATGCCCATAAAGCGAATAATAACTTGAGGTATTTATTAGTTCTTTTAGTTTGTTGACCAATTAACAATGCGACATGGTGAAACTTAATGGACTTAAGGTAGGTCACAATTAATTGGGGAGTTTCTTCTGAAACAACCCAATTTCTCTCTCGAGTCAAAGTAACTTTTTTTTTCCCCTTTTTGGCCGTCAGACCGCTTTTTTTTTTTTTTCCCCCTTTTTGGCCGATGTGATTGAGCTGATTGTACAATCAATATCCACTTTAGCGCCCTAGCTAGCCATGCACACCAACTAGTGGTACCAATAACTACCTAGTCTGTATAATGAATCCCGGGTTTGGTTGGAGTGAGGCGTTAGGAGAAATTACGGGTTCAATCTTGTTAAAATCGAGATCGAGAGGAGCTAGATAGAGATTTTTATTTGCTTATTATCAAATTATGTTAAATTTTTTAAGTAAAATTTTTTTCTCCTTTTTTTCCTCTTTGTGAATATTTTGTGTTTTCTTTTCTTTTTATTTTCATATTTTCTTTTAACAAGATATTAAAGTAGGTCCTGATTTCTTTATCCCCTTTAAATCGCCACCTTAGATAAAAGAAAAGTCCATCTTAAAAACGAAAAAAATAAAAAAAAAAATAAAAACTAGCTATTCCAGGCCATGAACTTCTTTTTGGCTTCAATAGCCAGCGCTAGTTGTGTTAATATTGCACAAAATTCCATGTTTAAGGATGCTCAAACGTTATAAGTTGAGTAGTATCTAATCTTTGCTTGAGTTAATTATATAGAATTTATATTTCATAAGCAGTGAGAAAATGAATATTATGTGATTTAGTAATAATCATATAGTACTGCTTCCCAGTAATTCTCTTTTCCCACCTATCAAATATGTCAAAGTCAACAATTGGTCACCAATTTCCACTCAGCAGCTGGTGGCTAGTTATTAGCAAAAACACTATGCATGTCATAAGCTTTTATTTTATTTTTATTTTTTAGAGTGTTTAGGAAAATGTTGAAATTCAAATTATATATTATAATAAGTCAAAGTTTTATATTATAATATATTTTTACTTTGTATTGTAAAGCATTTCACTGCTTGCTGTTTGACCTTGAAAGTTTTAAATCACTATTACAAACACCCTATTTAGTGAAAATATATATGCTACAGTGTATGATTTTAAAATTAAAATTCATCTTCCAAACATTCTATTGACTGCATGTCATAACTGATCACAAGAGTTAATACATAATATTTATCATGAGGGTACTAAAGGACAGGCAATTGAGTACATAGCGATAAAAACACATGTACCTTATAAAAGTAGCTTGATTGTACATTAACCGTATGGGCTATGGCATACTACTATACATATACTTTCAGGATCAGATGTTGACATATGATGAGTGCCCATATCTACCGTTGATTGGTAACATCTACATTGCAACTATCAGAGTTCAGATTTCTGATTAATTGAAAGTTAGGTATATGGCACATTTGTCCTGAGCTTTTTATGATAGGTAAGTTACTAACATAAAATTTGGTAATTAAACTACTGTTGAATTTAATTGTGTTGCAGAGTGTCCCAAAATCAAAATCGTTAATGATTGTTAAAATGTGAATGAAAATGTCCTCATATATACACCTAGAGTGAGCTCGTTTGATGGAAACGATTGGAAATTCTGACGAGGTTGAAACATATGTTGTTAAGAGCTACAAGCCCTTATTCTATATTGCTGAGAACAAATCAAAACACAGAAAGAAAGATCAAACAAAAAACAAACTCATAAATTTATAGTTGCTCACCCTCAATATAAGAGCTATATCCACCATCAACCTCTATAGAAAATTTACTATGATGGAGAAGAATCTTACAAAAGAAAATCGTGCTCCACAAATTCTGCGTTTTCTCTAACCTCTTTAATAAGTTCAAAGTTGGCACCCCCTTCATATATAAGACAATAAGTGTAACTGGATTTTACAAATGCAAGATCCCCAAACTACTCTCAATAAAATTTTAGTATGGCAAGTGTGAAACCCCTGAATTACTCTTAAAGTCAATCCTCATAAGCTTATGTATAAGGCAATGGTTTGACAAGGCAAAAAAAAAAAAAAAAAAAAGGGGGGGGGGGGGGGGGGGG
>CAMOHE010048195.1:0-16910 GCA_946598075.1 Artocarpus hirsutus
AGAAGATACAAGATGAAGAATCGATAACATGTTTCAATTAGTCTTTTGTAAGCTTTATTTTCTTTTCTCTAGAATAGAACCATGATATTACTGCTATTTATTATTTTGCTTTTGCCTTTGCATGTTGCTTTGTTTGTCTATATTATAATATGATTTACCATGTATGTTGATAACACGCCATATGGAATAAGAAGAGCCGCTCATTAAAAATTGTTCATGCATATTAACATAAAACCTTGACTTTTAAAATATTGAGTAGGAGAAGGTTTTTAAAATGAGGACCTACGGTCTCCATTATTGGTCCATAGATAGCACATGGTGGTTCTGACTCCAAGGAAGGGATTTTGTCATGTACTGGGTTCGATCTCCGAAAGGATAATTTGCTTTAGCATAGTTTATTGTTGATCACCCTAAGGTAGTGATTATAGACCATGGATAAAATAGTTGAAATGATGGTTATACATTCAAGATTAATTTTGTTATTAAACTCCCCAAGGAGCTTTGTTAATGAAATTAATGGCCAAAGCAAACGATTATTCGTATCTGCTGGATCAGACGGGTATTGGATGGCATATATTAATCAAAACGGATTCGTATTCCTAATTGAATTGAGCAAGTCTCCCAAAGACGGCTTGTTGAATTCTGAGTTGAGAATTATCATTGTATTATTGTGATATTTTCAAGGTTTTGACACATAAACACAATTATATGCTTGTGTGTTTTTGTTGCCTTACTAGACTGTTGTGGAATGTTTGCTTATATTTGATATATGAATCTTTATTGTATATTAAAATGTCTAATAATGCTTTATCATCGATACTTGATAAAAACATGTTAATTGGCAAGAATTATAATGATTGAAAACAAAACCTAAATATCGTCCCATCCTTTGAGAAACTAAAATTTGTGCTAACCACACCATGTCCTCTTGCGCCTATTGGCAAATCCACTAATGAATAAATCCAACCGTATAATTGCTGGAAGGAAGCTAATCATCAGGCTCGCTGCTATATCATGGCTAGCATGAATAATATGCTACAAGCTTAACATGAAGATTATATGACTGCTCGGTAGATCTTTGATAATCTTGATGACATATTTGGAGGCCAAGCCTTGACAAAGCGACAAGGGCTCTTTAGAAGCTCCTTAACTGCAAACAAAGATCAGGGACTCCTCTAAAGGAGCATATGATGTTGGCATGGGTTACCTTGTTGAGGCTCAAACCTATAGAGCTGACATTGATGCTGAGTCACAGAAGACTATGGTTTTTGAGACTTTATCTAAGGAGTTATCCCATTTAGAGCTTTATATAATGAGTATTAAACAGGATGTGACCTTGACTAAGTTGATGAAGCAGTTATAGGAGTTTGAAAATTTGATCAAGGAAGCTCCGGCTGATAGCAAGGCAAACTTGGCGACTGCATCTAGTTCCAATCCTAACCCAGGGAATGGAAAGAAGTAGGGGGCTAAGAATAGGAAGTCTTCTGTCCCAGCAAAAGGCAAGGATACGAAGAAAAATAAGAGGAACCTGAAGAAACTAAAGTGTTTTTTCAGTGAGAAGGTTAGGCATATAAAGAAGAATTGCAACGTCTTCCTATCTAAAGGAAGTAGGTGTGAACTTCTTGTTTAGTCAGAGTCAAGTGACACTTGGATCATAGATTCTAGAGTGACTAATGATGTCTATGTTTGCTGAGGGGATTTAAAGAAATAAGAAGTTTGCTACATTAGCACTTCATGCTTTGGATGGATGATAGATCCTTAGTGTTTGCTAAAGCAATGGGAGACGTCCATCTTTACTTTGATAATTATAGAACTTTAATTTTAGGAGATTGTTTTTATGTCCCTAAACTTAAATGGAATTTAATATTTGTCGCTTGTTTATTTAAAGACTCTTATTTAGTTTTTTAAATAATAAAGTTGTGATTTGTAAAAACAAATTTTTTATCTATAGTAGATGGATACAAAATAAACTATACTTTATTAAGCCATAGATGGACTCCCTGCTGAACACTGAGGTCGATGATAACCCTAAAAGACTTAAAACTTCTCAATCTAATAAGACTTATCTTTGGCATTTACAATTAGGTCATAACCTGAATAGGATTCAAAGGTTGGTAAGAGATAGACCTTTAAGTCACTTAAAAGTGAAATCTATACCACAATATGAACCTTGTGTAGAGGACAAAATGACCAAAAAACCATTTAGATCTAAGGGCAATAGGGCTAGAGGAGTTCTAAAACTTGTGTATAGTGATGTTTGTGGTCTCATGAACATCAAAGCACGTAGAAGGTATGAGTACTTCATCACTTTTATTGATGATTTCTCAAGATATAGGTATGTCTATCTAATGCATCATAAAAGTGAAACTTTTAACAAGTTTAGGGAGTTTTAGGTTGAAACAGAGAAGCAACTAGGTAAACCTATAAAGGCACTTCAATCTAATCGAGGTGGTGAATACCTCTCTGATGAGTTCTTGGAACACTTATTAGAGAATGAGATTTTATCCCATTTGACTGTGCCGGGCACTCTATAGCAGAATGGCATAGCTTAGAGACGGAATAGGACTTTACTGAACATGGTTAGGTCTATGATGAGTTATTCATCATTGCCTTTATCCTTTTGGGGATATGCACTACAAATAGCATGTTATCTTTTGAACAATGTGCCTTCAAAATCAATTCCTAAAACTCTTCACGAGTTGTGGACAAGGAAAAAGATATCCTTAAACCATATTTGCATATGGGGATATCCGGCTCATGTCCTGTATAAGGAAGCGAATAAGTTGAAAACGCATTTAAAAGTTTGTATGTTTGTAGAATATCCAAAAGGGACTAAAAGGGATTATTTCTATAACCTAAAGGACAATAAAGTCCTGGTTTCTATAAACCTCAAAGTAAAGTGGTACTCGAGGAGTTGGGGAGTGATTCGATCATTCCAGGGGTTTCGGTAGAAACCAATCCAATCAATGTAGAAAAACCAACCAACTGAACAACAACCTAAGAGGCTTCAACGTAATAGGAGGATCAGGCATTAACCAAAGAGGTATATGTTCAACAGTGAGGCATTTTTGGCTAAACTGGATGAACATGACAAGGATTCTTAACTTACAAAAAGGCTATGGAGGATGTTGATTCAAAACTATGGACATAAGCCATGAATACTAAGATAAAGTCTATAGAGACTAATCAGGTCTAGGAACTTGTAGATCTTCTCGAATGGGTAAAACCCATAGGGTGTAAATGGACAAGAGAAAGAGAGGAGCAGATGGGAAAGTCAAGGCTAGACTGGCAACTAAGGGATACAAGCAAAAGGACAGAATCAATTACGAGGAAACCTTTTCACCTGTCGCCATGCTTAAGTCCATCCACATTCTCTAGTCTATAGCTACTACGATTGACTACGATATTTGGCAAATAGATGGAAAGACAGCCTTTTTGAATGGCTATCTTGATGAGTCCATATATATGGTGTAGCCAGACGAGTTCAAAGCTAAGGGTCAAGAAGGTAAGGTCTATAAGTTGGTAAAGTCAATTTATGGACTTAAACAGGCATCCTGTTCTTGGGAGATAAGATTTGATCATGTGATCAAGACTTATGGGTTCGAATAAAACGTAGACTAACCATGTGTTTACAAACATATCAAGGATGGAAAGGTGATTTTTCTACTACTCTATGTAGATGACATTTTGCTCATTGGCAATGATGTTGGGTCATTATCATCGGTCAAATTATGGTTGACCAAGCAATTTGACATGAAGGTTTAGTCCTCCCATGGCGAAATAAGTCCCAACATCCAATGTTCTCTAGCATTGTATGGCAAGAAGAATAATTTTCCCCTTGGTGCTTGAGCTAATAGATGGAGGAGTGATGTGGCGCGCTCTCTACCATCACTCTGTAGGTCTCTTGCAGCACTTGAAACAATGGCCAGAGATATGAAGCTGAAATATTGCCCCAAGTCTTGAAGTTCACAATATTCTACCAAAAAACTACAATAAAAAATAATACAGTCAATTATTTGAAAGCACCTTACAACTCTACCTATAATTTAAAAAAATGAAATAAGGATGGAGTTATTACCTAAGGTATACCAGGATATAGTTTGCCCCGATTTTATCAAAGTTGATGAAGTAGTAAACATCTTCATACCCCACATAGATAGGCAATTTATTGCCAGTGACATTTATCGGTATTGGGCATTGAATCGTCGACGCATCACGAATGAAAGAATATGCGTATAGAGCCAACTGCATAAATTCTTGAGGCATTGAAGCAAAGTTAAATGCAGGCAGTTGCTCATTAGCAACGGTTTGTTCTTGTTCTTGTTCTACCTCAGGTTGTCATTCTCTTGATTTTGTAGAGCTTTTCTTTTTTTTGGCATTTCTTTCTGCTTAGATCTTGTAGAACATGGCTAGGTGCTCGACTTATCTTCGTTAATGCGATAACTTCAACTAACCTCTTCGGCCATGCGACAAAGCTTCTGGCTGCTTCACCCACAATTATTGCTTCAAGTGTTGGAATAGGCAATTCAGTTGTTCTAACTCTGATGGTAGTGATGCTAACATACACGTTCTCTTCCCCTAATAGTCATCCATGAACTGTATCAGTTAGAAGACTGTCTATCCACACATTCCCAAGCACAACAAGTGCACACCCATTATTGACTCTATCCTTAACAAAGAGCCTACATTATTCGGGCTCTTGACGAGGAGGGTGACAATTGGACTTTTGGAGCTTCTAGAGCTTCTAGAGCTTCTGCTACATTATTGGGAGGGTTACAACTAGCTTTAAAGCTGCTGTGTTGTGAGATGCTATCATCTGTCGACTTGGCACGTCCTTGGGAAATGAGCTCGGTCACAAGACCCTACAGTTTTGCAATCTCCATCTACATCTTCGACATTTGGGAATTCAATTTCGAGGTACTTGATTAAAGGTCAAAGTATTGAAATTGCTTCACATATTTCGATTGACCATGAACACGTCCTGAATATTCCGGTTTTCCTAGTGCATTCGTCAAAATGTCATCATTACCGATCGATTTGAAGCTCCATTGATTTTGTTGTGTTGTGTATTCATCTTGTAAAACAACAACACAACCATGTTATTCAAGGAATCCTTTATCTGGTATTAAATTACAAATTAATTGTTTGTGTTCAGTAAACTTACAATCAAGTTTCCAATTTCTACTGCTTTTGGATTTTTAAACTAGCCATGGGGACCTTGATGTGATTTTATCCACAACTCCTCTCGTGTTGGTAGTGCGTCCGTCTTTGCAAACTGTGTTACGCTATGTTAGTAACATAGTAATGATAGAATGATTGATATATGTAATATGAGTAAAATATTGACATACCAAGGATTGCTTGAGCTTTCTATATCCGACTCCGCTAAGCATAGAGCAGTATTCATTTTTCGCTCTTATTTTTCTTGCGTTTGATGATAGTAGTTGGAATTCGGTGGAACGTCGATACCACACAAAAGCTTTCCAATCGTCATCGTTTATGGAGGGCTAGTAGTGTACTACCATAGGAGGCTATTTATATACATTTTCATCCTCCTCCGGAATGGAAAGATATGGCTGTACAAAGGTAACGTAGAGGTCGGATCTGAACCCCTTAGTTAATTCGCCATAAACCTTCAAAGCCCTTTTCCTATACCAATCCTTGATTGTGAAAGCTTCGTATATCTCTCTCTAAATCATATCTTTTACTTTATCCAAATCCTTAGACCTCTAATCTTTTGTCCACTTTGAAATGTGCTCTCGACTGAGGACTCTGATCCAACTGCTTAATTCATGGCCAGGTGCGCCTTCTGGTTGGCCTTTTGAATTAAAAGTCACTTCAATTCTTAACCCTTTCTTTCTCGTCTGATAAATTTTTTTCATTAATGTAGCCCTTCGCTCAAAGTCTACTTTCAGATCAAATTTAGTTCGCGTTCATGGTTTACTGTGTTGGTTTCCCTTGCTATATTACAATGAAGATGGAGTGTAGTCTTCATACTCCTCCTCATACAGGTCATTATCGATCTCGTGAGACATAGTACCCGTGCAAAGTAAGTAGAAACTAACACATACATAGTAATATTAAATCACAAATTACACATATTCACATCTTCACATATTCCACTTCATACATCTTCAATTACACAAATTCAAATATTCATATAATTTCACTCCTTACACATATTCACATATTTACATAACCAATTACATATATAATTTCACAAATTGCACATATTCACATAATTTCACATATTACACATATTTACATAACCTCACATATTACACATATTCACAAATTTACAATTTCAATTACACCATTCACAAATTACACATATTGACATATTCACATAATTGCACAAATTCACATCCTCACATATTCACAAGTTCACAATTTCAAGTTTCCAATTTCATATATTGACATAATTTCACATATTCAAATTTGATATATTCACAAGTTTGCAATTTCAACTACATATTTCACATATCCATATAATTTCATATATTACACATATTTAGAAATTCACAATTTCAATTACATATATAATTTCACAACTTGCACATATTCACATAATTTCACATATTACACATATTTACATAACCTCACATATTACACATATTCACAAATTTACAATTTCACATATTACACATATTGACATATTCACAAGTTCATATCTTCACATATTCACAAGCTTACAATTTCAAGTTCCCAATTTCATGTATTGACATAATTTCACGTATTCAAATCTTGACATATTCACAAGTTCACAATTTCAACTACACAATTTGACATATTACACATATTCACAAATTTACAACTTCAATTACACAGTTTCACAGATTACACATATTCACAAATTTACAATTTCAAAAACATAATTTCACATAATACACATGTGATGGATTATTAGGGCGAAGGGGGGATCGTGGGTGGGGCGAGGGGCCGAGGAGCGAAGGGCGAGGGGCGGGTGGGGGTAAGGGGGCTGAGGCAAGGGGCAAGGGGGGAGGGGCGATTAGGGTGGGGGCTAGGAGGCGAGGGGCGAGGGGGTGGATGGGGCAGAGGGGGGTGGGGGTGAAGGGGTGGGGGCGAGTGGGTGGGTGGACCGGAGGGTGGCAAGGGCGAGGGGGTGGGTGGGACGGAGGGGGGTGGGGACGAGGGGGTGGGTGGGGCAGAGGGGGGTGGGGGCAAAGGGTTGGCTGGGGCCGAGGGGGGAGGGGCGAAGGGGAAGAGGAGAGAGAGAGGGAAGGGGAAGAGGAGAGAGAGAGGGAAGGGGAAGACAAGAGAGAGAGGGAGGGGGAGCTTATTGGCAGCGAGTAGGCAATGGCAGCGTGATGGAGGTGATGGCGGCAGAGGGAGGAAAGGATTTTAGAGAAAGAGAAAGAGGGATTTTAGAGAGAGTGAGGAATCTTTGAGAGAGAGTGAGAAATGCGCACATACACAAATATGGGTTGTAGGCGCGAATTTCAAAAATTTAAAGGTGGGAAAAGATGAAAATACATCATCTTCCACAACGGTTTTTGCAAAAACTGTCGTGGAAAACACCTATTTTTCACAACATTTTGAATGTTGTGAGAGGCTTTCCACAATGGTTTTTGCAAAAACCGTCATGGAAAATTTCTGCTTTTCATAGCATTTTAAATGCTGTGAGAGGCTTTCCACGACAGTTTTTGCAAAAACTATCGTGGAAAGTACCTGTTTTTCACAACATTTTGAATGCTATGAGAGGCTTTTCACAAAGATTTTTGCAAAAATTGTCATGGAAAACACTTGCTTTTCACAATATTTTAAATGCTATGAGAGGTTTTCTATGACGGTTTCTACAAAAACCGTCGTAAAAAATTGTCTTAAATATTTCTTACACATAATATTCTTTGCTGCCCATGGTGGTTAGCCCGTGTGTTAAGCATCCAATGGCCCAAAATGTATACTTTATCTCAGTTTTCACCACAAATTTAACTATAGATAGATATACAAGACCCTTAAAAAAAGATTGAAAAATGAAATAATTTAAAGAAAAATGTTAAAAGTAAATTAACATAAACATAAATTGGTTTATTGATGCTCATCTTTTTTTCTTTTTTTTCATTGGTTCCTCAATACATATTCATTCCACATCTTCACGAAGCAAGTGTGAAACATCATCTCCAAAATTATCTATGTCTTCAACCAGTGGCAATCCCTTTGTAAATGAAGGGATGTCTGCATAATCCTCATCAACTTCTTCACTGTCGATAACTATTCTTGGCTTTGTTAGGACGACTAGAGACAACTCCATGTCTTGGGGATCTGTAATATAAAAAACTTGGATTGCTTGTGATGCCATAATGACGGGATCATTCTTATATCCCAATCTTCTAAAGTCAACCACCGTGATGCCGTCATCGTCGTTCTTAACATAGTTATTGTCGGCCCACTTGTACTTAAAAAGTACTATAGGTAATCCCCCATAATCAAGTTCCCAAATATCTTCAATGAAACCAAAGTAGTTCATGGTCTCATATACTAGATTCTTGTCCTTAGTAGAGTAATATGCATAAACTCAGCATGGAGAGTCACACAACTATTTTGCAACAAATGCTTCTCATCTCTTTCACGAGTGTAGAAAGTGTAACCATTAATGGAATATGATGTATAACTTGTAACTACCAACGACGGTCCTCTAGCTAGGTGCTTCAACTCTTGTGACATGCCTCCATCTTTTGATGTGGTGCACTTGCTATAGATATGAGCTCTAATCCACAACCAAAAGGTCCGGTTGCGTCCATCTTGCAACCACTTCTCATTTCTTGCTCTTTTTAAGTATGCTTTTTTAATTCGTTCATGTGAGCCTCAATGAAAGGCTCTACTTCATTAGCATTGTGCAAGACATAAAGACAAGCTTGCTCCCATTCCTCTCGATTTACTGATGAAGGATTGCCTGTAGATAGTCCCTTAGCCTCAATGTTTATATTCTTTGGCACCCCAATTGTGTCTGCATTAGATAGGTACTAGGAGCAAAATTCAACCGATTCCTCAACTATGTAACTTTCTACAATACATCCCTCCAGCCTATTTCGATTCTTCACATAGTCCTTCAAAACCTTTATATATCTTTCAAATGGGCACATCTATCTCAAATATACCAGTCCACATAACTTAACTTTACGTACTAAGTGCACCGTTAAATGAATCATGATGTCAAAAAATACCGGTGGAAAATACTTTGCAAGCATGCATAAGGTCTGCACCAACTTTGATTGCAGTGAATCTAGTACAAGTGGATCAATGACCTTTGAGCATATTGAATTGAAGAACTAGCACAACTTAGAAATTAGAAATCTCACATCCTTTGTTAGAATTCCCCACAAAGCAAGTGGTAGTAATTGCTGCATCAACACATGACAATCGTGTGTTTTCATGCTAATAAGTTTCAAATCCTTCATCGGCACCAACTTTTTGAAGTTCCAAGAATACCCGTCTGGCACTTTTAATGAAGCAAGCCATTCACAAAGCTTTCTCTTTTCAGCTGTGGATAATGTGTGCTTTGCCGGAGGTAAGTAAGTATGGTTCTCTCTTTTCTCGAGAAACAAATAGGCCTAATCTCCATTTCCATGAGATCCAACCGAGCTTTTTCACCATCCTTAGTCTTGCCCAGAATGTCAAGCAATGTGCCGACTATGGATTCACAAACGTTTATCTCAATATACATAACCTCCAAGCAATGACGAACAAAAAGTGTCTTTCAGTATGGAAGATCAAAGAAGATTGATTTTTTTTTTCCATGGTCCATCATTTGGCAGCTCGTCCCTACCTCACTTTCTCTTACCAAATACGGCTCTTATATCTTTTACTATTTCAAATATTTGTTCACCTGTCAAAGGGCGAGGAGGGTCTCTTTCTTCACTGTTGCTATCAAAGGCTTTCTCTTGTTTGCGATAGTGATGATCTCTTGGCAACCATCTTCTATGACCAAGAAAAACAATTTTTTTACCATTCTTCAATCGTTTGTGAAACGTTTATGTCATGTAAATAGGACAACCAATAGAACTCTTTACTGAATAACCAGATAAATTGCCATATGCGAGGAAGTTGTTAATTGTCCATATCAACACTGTACGGAGTGTTGACGTCTCTTTTCGGTAAGCATCTTTAACTTTAACTCCATTTTCCCACAACTTTTTTGGGTCATCGATTAACAATGCCAAATATACATCAATGTCATTGCCTGGTTGGTGAGGACCCAAAATTAATAAAGACAACATTAAAAACTTCCGCTTCATGCACATCTTCGGAGGGAGATTGTAGTTAACAAGTATTATGGGCCAAGTGCTATGCCTACTACCATGTTACTATGTGGGTTCATTCCATCCGTTGATAAAGCAAAATGTATGTTTCTTGGATCCACATTAAAGTTGGGATGATCAACTTCAAAAGTCTTCCATTGTGGTGAATCCGCTGGGTGTCTAAGCATACCATCATCCACTCGTTTGTCATGATGCCATGTCAAATTCTTGGCATGTTCTAGGTTTTTGAATAAATGCCTCAAATGTGGTATCGGTGAAATGTACCACAACACTTTCTTTGGCACTCTATTCTTGCCGTCTTTTGGCTCCTTTCTTTTCTTCCACCTTGCTTGTTGACAAACTGGACAATAATTCTCGTCCTCATACTCATTCCTATGGAGAACACAATCATTTTCACAAGCATGAATTTTCTCATTATCTATTCCCAAAGTGCTCAAAGTCTTCTTAGCCTCATACATACTAGTTGGTAATTTATTACCCTCTGGTAGAAGCCTGCCTAAAAATTCCAACAGCTTTGTGAAACTAGAATTTGACCACCCACCCGATGCTTTCAAATTCCATAATTCAACTAAAGCAGACAATTTAGTGAAATTAGCACACCCCTCATACACGAATGTCTCTACATCATTCATCATTGTCGCAAATAAATCCGAACAGTGCACAAAAGTGTTCTTCAAATCATTGACCATGTCAACCATATTGTCTTGATCATCCATATTATCCTCCACAATAGTTTTCTTTTCTTTACTTAGTAAAACTGGATTGAAATTAAACTCGCCATCAAAATGCCACGTTTGATAACTACTTATAATTTCATTTCGAAACAAATGTCCTCTAACAATTGGAATTGGATGCAATCTATGATTTCTAATTGAACACAAGGACAGCGAATTTTATCACCATTGGCATGACTTTTGACAAAATCCAAGAACTCTTTCACACCATTCACATACTCTCTAGACAATTGAAAATCCCACTTCTATTTCCTATCCATTTTGCAATTCATAAATTGAAATAATAATAGCAAATATTCAATTAAAAATAATTTCATAATTTATATATATACCCACCTATATATATTAATTAATCATAAAACAAAAACATCACCCATCATAAAACAAGTTACACATACTCATCATAAAACAAAGAAATTATACCCATGATCCACAAAACAAATTTCACAGAATAAACAACAAAATCAATAACTATTTATCAATTTTGGATTAATTATACAACACAATCAACAACAATTTATCAATTTCTAACAAAAACTTACAATTTGGGCTGAGATTAAGGAGTGTGGAGGTGGAGGGGGACGGCGGCAGCTGATTTGGATAAGTCTATGTTTGTATTTGAGAAGTGAGTTTTTGAATTGTGTCTGAATATTGAGGTGGGAAAAAGGGGTTTTAAGTAAGCTATCACGACAATTTTGTTAAAAAACCGTAATGGAATGCACTTGCGGCTACCAAGATGGTTTTTTAAAAAACCGTCACAGTAGCTCTCCTATTCCAAGACGGTTTTTTGAAAAATCATTTTTTGAAAAACCATCATGGAATAGGAGAGCTACCACGACGGTTTTTCAAAAAACCGTCGTGGTAGCTCTCGTAGTCCACAAAAGTTTTTTAAAAAACCATCGTGGTAGCTATCGCCCTGTTGCACAACAGCCTTCGTTTTCACAAGCGTAACTCGCTGTGCTTTTTTTGCCTTACCACAATAGTTTTTAAGAAACGGTCGGTAAATAAAAGTCGTGTAATCAAAAATTTCTTGTAGTGCAAGCTACTTATGCTTTATTTGATTTTGGCACAATGTATTCATTTGCATCATCTACATTTGCCAAGCATCTAGATAGGGTAAGGGATAGAATAAGTTAGCCTTTTAAAAGCGCTTTGCCCTCTGGGAAAATTTTACTATCAAATTATTGGTTGCGAATCATTCCAATAATTATTTGTGGTAGAAAATTTTACAGAAATCTAATCCTTATCGATATGAACGATTATGACGTTATCTTGGGAATGGACTTCTTAGGGAAGTATAATGCCATCATCAACTGCCGATGTCAAAAGGTCACATTCAAGCCTGTTAAGGAAGAAAAGTTTACCTATATAGGAACATCTCAGAAGCAATCCCTAAAGATGACATTCGCAATGAAAGAAGGCAAGATGTTGGCTAACGGATACATTTGATACCTAGCTAGCCTAATGGATAAGAGTAAAGAGAACAAGATAAGGTCAGAGGATGTTCTAATAGTCAAGAACTTGTGGAAGTCTTCCTAGAAAAGTTACCAAGGCTGCCTCAAAAATGGGAGATCTCATTCGAGATAGTGTTGGTATCCATATCAGCACTAGTTTCTAAGGTGCCATATTGGATGGCCATGATAGAACTCAAGGAGCTTTAAGACAAGGGTTTCATCCTCCTAAGTTATTCACCATAGAGAGCACCAGTTTTGTTTGTAAAGAAGAAAGATTGTACGCTAAAGATGTGTGTCAACTATTGAGAGCTGAATAAGATTACGATTAAGAACAAGTTCCTGCTACCATAGATCAATGGTCTATTTGATCAATTGAAAGGAGCTACATATTTCTTAAAGATTGACTTGCGTTCAGAATACCACCAGCTCTAGATTAACGAATAAGATATGCCAAAGATAGCTTCCAAGATAGGTTATGGACACTATGAGTTCCTTATGATGCCCTTTAATTTGACCAACACTCCAGTAGTATTTACAGATCTAATGAACTGAGTGTTCAAGAATTTTCTAGATAAGTTTATTACTATCTTCACAGATGACATTCTAGTCTACTCTAAGATAAAGGAGGTACATGAAGAGAACTTGAGGATCGCTCTATAGATCATGATAAAGAATCAATTAAATGCTAAATTCTTGAAGTGTGAAATTTGCCTAAAAAAGGTGTCATTTTGGGACATGTGGTATCCAATGAAGGAGTTTCAATAGATCTCACCAAAATCAAAGCAAAAATGTGACAAAAATATGTAGTTTTCTCATATTAGTAGCAAACTATCGATGTTTTGTCAAAAGATTCTCGAAGCTAGCAGCGCCACTCACGCCTCTCACATGAAAAGGAATGAAGTATGAATGGACTGAGAAGTGCAATGAGAGCATCCAAGAGCTAAAAAGGAGGCTAACCATTGCTCCAGTCCTAATAATCCCAGACAAAGAAGAAGGAAACTTTGTGTTTTACAACGATGCTTATAAGATAGGATTAGGAGTTGTTTGTATGCTGGATGGAAGAGCGATCATATATGTTTCAAGACAACTTAAGGATCATGAGAGGAACTACTTGATGCACAATTTGGAGCAAACAATGGTAGCTTTTGCACTGAAAATACCATGACACTATTTGTATGAACCAAAGTGCAATATTTATACAGATCATCAAAGCCTCAAGTATATTTTCACTCCAAAAGAGTTGAACATGAGACAACAAAGATGGTTGGAATTAGCGAAGGATTATGACTATGAAATTGTTTATCACCCTAGGAAGGCAAACAAGGTAATTGATGGATTAAGTCAAAAGTCGTTAGCTGCACTAATGGCGATCACTTTTCTGCCTCAACCTCTACAGAAAGACATTAACGACCTTGGAATCAAGATGATTTCGTAAAGTTATCATCTTTGACTCTCCAACGAACCATCCTCAAACACATGAAGGGTAGTTAGAAAATTTGACCCTACCTTTGTTAAGATAAGAGAGGAGATCCTTGAAGGAAAAAAAATAGAGTTTAACCTTGCAGTAGAACGGCATACTTTACCACAAGGGTAGGATATGCACCCCCAATGATTAAGAAATGAGGAAACAAATTCTTTTTGAAGTACATGAAACACCTTATTGTGTTCATTGAGGAGCAACTAAGATATATATGAATCTAAAAGAAAGCTTTTAATGGCTTGGAATGAAGAAGGATGTTGATGAATATGTATCAAAGTACCTTACTTGTTAACATCCAGTGAGAAGATTATAGAATATCGACACTCCAGAGTAGAAATGGGATTAAATAATGATGAATTTTGTGTTTGGATTGCCTAAGACATCTTATGGCAATGAAGTAATTTGGGTAATTATCGATCGGTTAACCAAGTCTACCTACTTCTTGCCCATTAAACTCAACTATTCTATCAAGCGATTAGCCAAGTTGTATGTGTCAAAGGTAGTAGCGTTACATAGAGTTCCAAAGTCCATCATTTCATATCAAATGGTAGTTTCACGTCAAGGTTTTGGAAGAGTGTACACGATGTAATGGGTTCCAAGCTAAAATTCAGCACAACTTTCCACCCATAGACTGATGGGCAACTAGGAGGACTATTCAGATTTCAAAGGATAAGTTGAAAGCATACGCCATGGATTTCAAGGGAAACTAGGACAAGAAGTTATCCTTGCTAGAGTTTTCATACAACAACAGTTACCATGTGTTGATAGGCATGGTGTCATTTGAAGCTCTTTATAGGAGAAAATGCAAATCCCTTATTCATTGACACGAACCTAGGGAGAGGCATCTAGAAACAACTAATATGGGTCAAGGAGATATTAGACACAGCTCACTGTTGCCAAGAGAGTTATGTAGACAAGTGTCGCACACCATTAGAGTTTTAGGTGGGAGACTCAGTTTTCCTAAAAGTTAACCAATGAAAGGCGTGATGAGATTCAGCAAGAGAAGAAAACTCAATCCTAAATACATTGGACCTTTTGAGATCCTAGAGAGATTCGTAAAGTCACATACATGCTAGCATTACTACCGAAGTTAGCTTCTATGCATAATTTATTTCACGTGTCAATGTTGAAGAAGTATGTGCCAAACCCATCACATATGCTGCACCAAGAACTAGTTGAGGTATATGCAGACTTGTCTTTCAAAGAGAAACCAGTCTAGATTTTGGCTCATGGGGAGAAAACCTTAAGGAATAAGGTGATCCCTCCAATCAAGGTTTTGTGCCAAAATCACAACATTAAAAAGGCTACTTGGGAACATGAAGAAAACATGAGGAAAAGCTACCCTGAGTTGTTCTAATTTTTGGGATGAAAATTCTTAAGGGGGTTAGATGGTAATGACCAAAAAAATCTTAGAATTAAATAATGTAATTTACATATTTAAGTCAATGATTTCCTATCAAATATCATATTTATTTTTGTGACTAAGGGATTTATGGAAATAATTTAAATAATTCAAAATTCTATACTAAATATTAAAACATTTATTAACTTTTTGTGATCAAGTATTTGGTTGATAATTTTCACCTCAATCTAAGGAGAAAAAAATTTCAATCTACAAATAACTTTGAGAATTCAATTTATAAGAATTTCAAGTATAGTAAGATGTTAACGGTGTGTTAACAAACACTCTAATACACAACAAGTCCTTAATTGTCTACTAGTTAGAATCGGAGATATATGAGTGGCATTTTCATTAAAAAGTCTATTTGAGTTCAGAAATTGATACTGTTGAAAAACTATGTCATACCCAAGAAACGTGTGAGAAAAATCAAGTCTAGGTCTTATTTAGTCCAGAAATTGTTTTAAAATCAATAACTTTTTAATTTTATTACATGATTAAGTTTTGACACCAATATCGATTAATTTGGAGATTAGTTTTAGACTAAGACTTAAGCAATATGAGAAGCTAGAATTGTGTAAATTTTGACTATATGAAAACACAAGGACACCTAGGTCATGGTTATATCCTTGAAATGTAGATCTTGTCATGTAAGAATAAGCCATGCCTACATCATACGTGAATAGTGAAAGGTAAGGTGCGATGACTTGAAAACAAAAAAAATTCTCTCCAAATTGCTTAAGACAGTGGCGCCACTCATTATTAAGCTTCAAACCACTCTTTGCGCTATTAATTCAATTATAAGGCTTAAGCAATTCCATGTTAAAAGCTAAAAATCATGAGCCTAAGTATATATATGGGACAATAAAGTATATATATGGGACAATAGGCATTAGTGCTCCATTTGTTCCATTTTGTTTCCTTAATCTTTGCAAAAACCATAGCCTCTTCTCCACTCATCCCAATTTCTCTTATATCACCCACACTTGCAAAGAAAAGAAACTAGAGTTGTTCTTCAAGGTGGTGGTGGTGGTGGTGGTGGTGGTAGTAGTAGTAGTAGGAGCAGCAGCAGAGTAGCAATAGCAGTAGTAGTAGCAGCAGTAGCAGCAGAGTAGCAGTAGCAGTAGTAGCAGCAGAGTAGCAGTAGCAGTAGCAGTAGTAGTAGCAGCAGCAACAGTAGCAGTAGTAGCAGTAGTAGCAGGAGTAGGAGTAGCAGCAGTATCAGTAATAGTAGTAACAGTAGTAGGAGTAGTAGTAGTAGTAGCAGTAGTAGCAGCAGTAGCAGTAGTAGCAGTAGCAGTAGTAGTAGTAGTAGCAGTAGTAGTAGTAGCAGTAACAGTAGCAGTAGCAGTAGCAGCAATAGTAGTATGAGTAGCAGTAGCAGTAGTAGCAGTAGTAGTAGCAGTAGCAGTAGCAGCAGCAGTATGAGTAGCAGTAGTAGTAGCAGTAGCAGTAGCAGTAGCAGCAGCAGCAACAGTAGCAGTAGTAGTGGTGGTGGTGGTGGTGGTGGTGGTTGTAATAGTAGTAGTAGTAGTAGTTGCTCCATTTGTTCCATTTTGTTTC